>CAUYSK010037092.1:0-21763 GCA_963575035.1 Avahi laniger | reverse complement strand
TTTTTTTTTTTTTGGATTTTGGAATGTTTTCATATACATAATGAGATATCTTAAGGATGAAACTCATGTCTAAACATGAAATTCATTTATGTTTCATATATACCTTATACCCATAGCTGAAAGGTAATTTTATACAATATTTTTATAATTTTGTGCATGAAACCAAGTTTTGACTGTTTTGACTGTGACCCCTCACATAAGGTCAGATGTGGAATTTTCTACTTGTGGCATCATGTTGGTGCTCAAAAGTTTTGGATTTTGGAGCATTTTGGATTTTGGATTTTCTGTAATAGAATTCTCAGAGAAAGCTCAGATATATAGGGTCTAGATTTACCCATCACATCAGTTCTAAGATACCCATAGAATGGGACCTTCCCTGTCTAACTCTCTATCTACAAGGAGCCTCTAGACTGGGTTAGTCTCTCTTTGCTTTTCACGGATACATTACTAGTAGGATGCGCTGCTGGAAGTCACTCCTTGATAGAGGGTTGGCTTTGCAGCCACATTTTCTTAACTAGTCTTCCTAACCAGCCTCCTGCTTTTTGTAGAATTGCTCAGCTGCCTTGGGGTCCCAGGGGGGAGCACAGAGGCCTCTCTGGGGCAGAGCCAATGAAGAGATAGAACCCTAGCCCTGAGAAGGGCTGCTCTTGTGCAGGGAGCTCTGTGTTATAGGACTTCAAATGCCGGCACCTCTTCTACCTAGACATGTGAACATGCCTGGGTCAGGCTCTAGTTCCTCATCTGCCAAACTGAAGATGTTGCCTTAAAACTCTGGGTTTTCTGAAGCTTAGGTTAGATGATCTATGTGGAAGAACTTGGTAGCGTTGTACAGGTATGTACAGGTAGTATTGTAAGGTTAATTACTCGCCTGTTGCTCTAACCCACTGAGCTGTGATACTGTGGGGGCAGGGGACAGGGAAACATGGTGACCCTTTCTTGCTGTTTTCTAAGGTAAGAAAATGATTATATATATGTGTGTGTGTATATATATGTGTGTGTATATATATAAACCTGTCTTTCATACTTCATTCTCTCTGGACATTGGCTGGAATTCCTGCGGTTAGAGGAGGGAGGAGGGTGGGGGAGGGCAGGCCAATCAGCTTGGCATGCACACAGCTCTATCAGATGCGGATTAGCCTTTTGTAACAGAAGCTCCTTTGAGGGACGCTCTTGCTGGATTGTGTATACGTGTGTGTCCTTCCTTATGCTGTATCTGCATGGGATACATAGTAAAGGTTTTGATTGAAAATTTTGGGGGGAGGTAGGGGAGAATCCCTGTGAGTAGCATACTAACCAACAAACACACCCACAAAACAAACAACATTCCAAACCAAACCAACAACAGAAAACAGGCAAATACGCTAGAATTTTGCAACGATAGCAGATAGCACGACCCTTTGAGCTCTGAATTTACAGAGCCTGGAAGAGCAGCTTGCAGGTATCAAGATTAATTCCAGCAATTACTCAAGTAGCAGCCAGCACTCTAACTCGCAGAGAGCTGCTCCAGAGGGGATTAGAACATGTGCATGTCAGGTCCAGCCACTAGCTGTCACTGGCCATCAGAGTGCTGATGACTAACGGATTTGGCTGTCTTAATGTGGTGGAATTCCTTCTGAAAATATTTTTTTTAATTGGGAAAAATACTTTAAGAGCTTTAGTAAGCATCTCGTCACTGAAGCCACTACCATGAAATATATACAAATGACCTATATGAATGTTCTGGGACATTTGCGCAAGTGTAGCCCATTCCAGAACACAGGTACTCGCTATCCTTCACCCACCCATCCCAGAGTCTCTGATTCCTGTTGGTTCATAGCTACGGCTGCTATTCTGAGGATGAGTTTGAGAGTATGTTTTCAGTATTCGTTCAACTTTCTTTGATCAAACAGTGTGTGGCCAGTTCTCTCCAGTTTCCTACCAGGGTAACCCAGCCGTCTGCTGTTCTCGTGTGTGGCCAGCCCAAACATTACTGCTGGTGGACTGGGGGCTTTTCAGCACCTCCCTGTTAGTGACCAGATCTTTCCTCCACTGTATCATCTACAGTAGGGGTGGAAGAACAAGAGGGTAAAAAGCTGTCCTTTCTCATTTGAGCTGGAGGAGGATTTGTGTCTCCTAATCGACAGGGAGGTAATGGAACCAGGACATTCAGTTAATGAATATGGTGCTCATGTAGGTGATCAGCGGAGTAGCAAAGACACCTCTTAAATCGTTCTCCCATGTGGCTTCTGTTTGGACGAGACCTTTGCCATAAGCAGGATTCCTCAGCCTTGGCACTGTTGACATTTCGGGCCAGGTAACTCTTTGTCGTGGGAGGCCGTTCTGTGCATTGTAGGTATTTCATAGCATCTCTGGCCTCTGCCTGCTAAATGCCAGTAGCACCCCAGTTGTGACAATAAAATATGTCTCCAGACAGTACCAAATGTCCCTAGGGTATGGCGGGGAGGAGAATTGCTCTTGGTTGAGATCTACTGCTATAAAAAGCTGTGTCTGGTTTTGAACCCTGCATAAAGGAGGATGTGGAAAAGGTGGCTATGGGACTTCAAGTTTAAAATGGTATCTGTCTGTGGCCTCTGATGTAGCCTCACCCAACTCCCCACTATAATGTCTAGAAAACACTGAAAAAAAGTAGGACTAGACTTTAGCCTGTTTTCAGAATTGGGGAGAAATTTCCTTGAACGTGGCACAGAGAACTAACTAGTCTGAAAGATGTAGTTGGCCTGTGCATGCTGTGCCAGGAAGCCTCTTCACCTGTGTCCCATCGTCTGCCTGTTGCGCCAGTTCGGAAACGCGTGGTCTGTTTCACCCAGAAGAGCGAGCTGCCCTCCCCTACTACATAGTTGTTGCTTGGTCCCAATGCTATGGCGTATCCGCCTTACTGCATAGGCCCCCCTCTTTTTACACCAGTGTGCAGAGTCCAGTGATAACAAGTAGACAGGAAGTGGGCAACGTGGGATTGGACCCCCCGAGGTGCATTTCAGCATTCCGCCTTGCACGGGTCGGCTGCAGCAGGTGAAAGTGAAGACAGGAAGGACCCTGGCAACATACTGGGAATTGTCATTTTAATATGTCACGTTGGCTAGTTGATCAGACAAGCAAGGGATGGAGTAGAAGGAAACGCACCCCGAGGGAAGAAGGACCACATCAGAGAACACCTGTTGGAAACTTGAAATTGGACTGGCGACTGGCACTTGATTTTGATCTTTGAGTTTGTTGCCCGGGGAGATTTGGCTATTGCTTAAGACAGAGAACAAAGTGAAAGGCAGTAAACCGTTCCCTTTATATTTTTCAATTGGAAGAACAATAATTTTGACAAACGGTGGTCATTTGAAGTCCTCCTTCATTATTAACTTTATAGAGAGTTATTTTGTGGTTCTGGGTTTTGTTGTTGTTTGGTAAGTAGAGGCTATAAAAAACTTTAAGTGATTTTCTCTTCTTCATAATTAGAAATAGTGATTACATTATCTTTTATATTGCATGGCTGTTTTCCTTTAAACAATTGTATATATTTTATATTTTTTGCTTTTCCCCGTATAGACTTTTATGAGAGTGGATTCAATGTATACCATAATTTGCTATTATAGTATGTTGTTAAAATGAGTTATTTCCATCCCTGAAATACAATGCCAGTGTAATATAAAAAAAGTAAAAGGCAATATATTCCTTGATAGATAGCAGTTGTTGATACTAAATATTAATACATTTTGTTTCATCTAAGGATTTATGTGGAGAAAAGAAATAATATGTAGCCATTGGAAAAAAAAAATTCACTGTAGAGTTAAGGACCCATCACCCTGAGTCTCAGAGGAAGAGCAGACCTGTGAGGCAATTATTATAAGACACAGGAGAAATATTACTAAAATGCTTTACTTTCCTCAGTGTGATATAAGAAGACGTGGCATATATGAAACAGGAGCAACAAGTCATGAATAGAAGATAAGGGAAGAAAAATGGAGTTAGGTGAAATAAGAAAGGATTTCAAGAAAAATAAGGATGCAATTACATAATTAAAATCCACTTTGGAGAACGTAAATATTGGAACTGACACTTTAGAATTTTGACTCCTATGTGGAAGACATACTTTCCACATTTTAGAAAAAATAAAAGATAAAAATACTAACGGAAAATAATAAATACTAGGGATAACCATAGAATCAGGACGAGAGCAGAGGCAATAGAAAAAAATAAAACACGAGGAAGAAAACTTTCTTGGATTTAAAAGAATTAACATATTACAGGCAAATGCATAGACAGAGAGCCAGATGGAGGCACATTCTGCCATCATTTTTAAATTACCGAACAAAGTAAGAAGCTATACAAGGATCCAGGCAGGAAAACAGGGTTACTTACAAGGAGTAAAAAAAAATGCCAGACATCTGTTTGGTAGTGTTTCATGCCAGAAGACAGTGAAGCAAGCTCTATTGAGTACTGAGAGGAAGAGATTGTGATTCAAGAATTTTATATCCAGTTACATTATTTTAATGTGTGAAGTCAACAGAAGGACTGCTCTAAAAATTCTGTAGGGTGCCTGCTCTGGCCAAGCCCTCTTCTCATAGAGTCACCTTCAACTGAAAGGACCTAGCGGGTAGGTAGGCATTTGAGCCGGGGGACCTTGCCATCCCTGCTGAACTGATGGAGTAGGACTAGACCCCTCTCAGAATCAACCTGTGACTTCATATCTGCAAAATAGAGATGAGCTGGGCCAACTAGATTCTTCTTCGAGAATTTGGGGATAGGGAAGATTTGCAGTTGACATTGAGGACTGGAGTTGGAAAGTCACAGAGCTGGAGTTACAGTGAGCACCCCGGCAAGGCAAGCTGTGTGCAAGCCGACGTTCCGGGCTGGGGTGGGGCAGAAGCTCTGAGGGAGCAGAGGACTGATTGTGGGAGAGAGAAAGGAGAGAATAGGGCGAGAGAGAAGCAGAGAAGCCATACACGGAGACAAAGTAGCTGTCTCACTTCCTCTCTCGTTCCCACGGAGCCCTCTCATCCTTTGAGTTTTGCCCTGTGTTCATCCTTACAGTAAATCCTCCTAGACAGAAGGATGTGTCTGTTCATTCCACTCAAGAAAAGTTCTTCCAAGGGCATCCTCAGAGCATCAGGGACTTATGAAATATGCCACCTTGCAACCTTTAATTGAAAAAATTGTTTGAAGGAAACTAAAAGTTATAAATCAAATAATGAAGTCTGAAAGGACCGGATGGCTCTGTGGGACTCTTGTCAGGCTTAGTAGCTAATTTGTCACTAACATCCTGAGGAGACTGGTCACCTAGTAACCAGCCTGATGACTTTGTCGCTCTAATGACATAGAAGATGGCCGAAGGTTTGGTCCTGCTTTTCACAATGGCAACTCAAAAATGAAGAATGTTATTAGAGATCATAACTTCTAATAAGGGCAATAATCCTGTAATCTGACATAAAAGATGTTCTGGAATAGCCTTTCTTCCAGGTAGCATTTATCGTCAGAATTATAATTGCCATTTAATGTATCTACAACAATGTAGCAAACATGAACATTCACACAATGTTGCCTAGGAGAAAACTTGGAAAAAATATACCAAAATATTGATGTGGTTTTCTTTGGTGGTGGAAAATAGATGATTTTTTTTCTTTAGAGACACACTCACTAACTGGTTTACACTCATACACACACACACACACACACACACACATATATATATTGTATATATGTATACTTCGTATGTTTGCTTCAATGAGTAAGTATTTTTGTTTGTTTTTAAGAGATGGAGTCTTGCTGTGTTGTCCAGCCTGGAGTGCAGCAGCTAGTCACAGGCACAATGATAGCATACTGCAACCTTGAACTCCTGGCCTCCAGGGATCCTCCTGCCCAGTCTCCTAAGTAGCTGACACTATAGGCGTGTGCCACCGCACCCACCTTAAATGTTGCCTTTTAAATAAAAGCATAAAAGATAAGCTTTATATTTAAAAAAATTAGGGACAATATGAAACAACATAGTAAGGACTTAGAACCCCCGATGCCCTGGGCACTACGCTCAGGCTCTCTACAGGCATTGTCTTCCTGGAACCCTGATAGAATATGGGCTTTGCCATTCTCTAAATGAGGAAGCTCAAGCTGTTTGAGGTTGAAGACTTGGCAAAGTCTCGCAGACAGCACGTTACACATGAAGCTTGACTGCCCCAGAAAGGAATATCTGCTTCTACAGGGAACTTTAGAGAATGTAGTGGAATCGTCAGTATCTTCATTGGTCTGAGTGCCTCAGCCTGGGGCCTGGGAAGGAGTCGCTGTCTTCTCAGTGTCCCAGGCCAGCCATGTACGTGTGACCCTCTCTTGGGGAATGTTCTCTGCACCGGCCGGGGGCGTTCGTCGGTGTTTATTCCAGTGGCTGCCCCTGTGCCCGAGTGTCTGCACAGGGGCTGACTGGCCAGTTGGTGGATTGATCTTCCTTCCTTCCTCCTCCTCTGTTTTCTTCCCCCATGATAGCCCCTTGGCTATTTTCTCTGCCTCCAGCTCTGATTTTTGGGTGGCAAAGGAAGGTGCGATTCAAATTGTTTCAAGACGGGTTAAGAGGAAATCGTGTCTATTGACAGGAATGATACCTTTGCATCCTTACAGATCTTGACTGCCCTGTTTATCCATCTGCCTGCCTTTCCCCACCTCTGGCAGGGAATAAACAGATGGGGTGGGAGGTTTGCCTGTAGGCGCCCCAGACTTCTTGCTGTCACCTAAGCTGTCACCCCTGGCTTACCAGGGGCATAGTCATCACTCCGGTGTATTCGAAAAACAATCATGATTCCTTTACGGTCCAGCAAATGCATTAGTTTCCTTTCCTATTTTTGCCATTTCAATATTAGCTTTAGGAAATAGATAAAATGCTGAAATAGTTTTGGATGCTTCAATGTTTTTTTTAAAAAATCAATATTTTCCTAAATTATATTAAATATCTTGTGTACTTATTGCACATATGTGAATATATTTATGTATATGTGTGCACATATCTTTTGGTTGTTTATTTTTATAAATGCAAAAGCTTTAGAGGCTCTTGTCAGAGCTGATTGCCGACAGAGCTGGGTTCATAGGGCATCGCTGCTCACAGACGAGCATTGTGGGGAAAGTGGCATTTGCTTCAGGGTTAAAGGTTTTGCTTTTCTTGTTCTAAAGCCTCTGTGGGACCCCAAACCTGCTGAAAAAGGGAGGGCACACTTAGTGAGTTCATGATCAGGAGCCAACAGGTAGCCCTTTAAAAAGCAGGTTTTTTAAAGAAAACAAGCAAATTTCATGAATGTAAGGGGGGATTAGAGGAAGGGGCAAGAAGAGTTAACTTCACAAGGACGATGGTTCTGCATGCTTTATATGAATAATTAAAAACGTTGTTCAAATAATCTCTCATGTTTTATGAATTTTGATCGTTAGTATTTTTTCCGCTTTTTTGGATTCATTGTTGAGGTTCTTGCCATGTCTTCACAGGACGCTCCCAGTGGCCTTCTCACTGTGTTCTGTATTGTCACCTGTGCTCTCTCACCCGTTAGTCCATCCTTTCCACGGCGACCTTGCCTTCTCAGAACACTGATCAGAGTCTACTGACCTGCTCAGAAGCTTTGGTAGCTCCTCTCTGCCCACAGAGTGAGATTCTGGGACATTGCCGTCGAGGCCTCATCTCTGACCCCAACTCACCTTTCTGGCCTTATTTGTCTTCACTCGCTTTCTTCATCTTCTACTTAACCCAGACAGCTGAAGCAGTTGTTAGTCCCAGAACACATTGTTGATCTTTCTGCCCTCTGTGCTGTGGATTGCAGGTGGCCCGTGAGCTCTCCTTAAGATCTATCTGTCCATGGTCCTTGGCCCTCTCAAATACCTGACCCTGAGAAAAGGGCTCTTTGTTTCCCACAACAGACAGAGAGGGAAAACGCACGCACCGCCGTGGCCTCTCTCATCCCAGCACTGGTCCTGGGACGGGAGCCTCTCAAGCGCTGGGCATGGCCACTGGGTTAGGATGTCACTGGCGATGCACCCAGGCTGAGTGACTTTTGACCGTGTGGATTCCTGTCCAGGGACCTTGTCAAATATCTTTATCCAGAGAAAGTCAGAAGGGTCCAGTATGGTTCCAGGGTATTTTTAAAGAAGACCGTGCCAACTGTTCCTAATCTAGCTCCTACCCTGGTTTGGTTCTTTCCCTCCCAGTTCATTCAAAACGTATTTGTTCACCGCAGTTCATGGTCTTTCCTCAGTATCTTATCTCTTCAAGAATTGTCATCTCAGTAAACGGTGCCACCACCTCTCCTGTTACACACCCCACTGGAACCCAACATTGGATTCTCATGGGCTTGCCTGGTCTTCAGAAGTGATGATTTCTTACGCAGGGATGAGAACCTCTAAAGATGGATATAGCCCTAGTGGACGCAGGTGATGCAAGAGTCCCGACATTAGCTAGAGTTTGGGTTTCAGCAGTAACGTTCTGGCTCTTTGCAAAAGTCATGGGTTTCTAGTAGGGTGTGATGTGTACCCCAGCGCCCAAATTTAAGTGCCTGCAGAGATTGAGGGCTGCCCACTGCAGAACCCAGGGGAACTGCCAAGAGTGAGAAAGAGCCAGAATCCTTACCTCTCATACCCACCCACCATCCAGGAGCAACTAGGAAGAGGGGACCCAGCACGACTTGTTCACAGTTCTGATGCATGTGTACCGTTTTGGAGACAGCTCAGATTTAGTAATTATTCTGAAAACCCTAACCCTGCTAGAAGATTGGTAGGTTGGTTTGTTTTTGTTTTTTAAATTGTTTTTGAGAAACCCCTGAGGAGAGGCAGCTGGACCGTGGGCTCCAGAGACCAGCCGGCAGTGACTTTAAAGTGATTAATGCTTTTCCCCTTCATTATTCAAGATAAAACTTTATCATCGCAGGGAACTACTTAATCAAAATGCCAGGAATCCTCTCGGTTATAAGAAATTTCTTGGAACGGTTCTTTTTTAATCTCAAGTCATAAAGCCATTTTAAACTTTAAATGTCATAGCAACATTAATGAACGATTTATTGAGGGGAAAACAAATTGGTTTATCGGCTCCCAGCCTGCTTTGGTTGTAATAACGAAGGCACTTTGGAGAAGCTTTTGCCTTTGTAAATAGCAAAGCCCTGCAGAGAGGAAAAGCTCCTAAAAAGTCCTGTAACGTTGAAGTTTTGGCAAGTGCATCTCATGATTTTATTTACCCATAAGGCCATTTCAGATGTGCCTGAGCTACGTGTCTTTGTGCAAAGTGGTAAAAATAGAATCTGATAGGAAAATGAGCTGCTCTTACTGACGGTCAGCTACGGTGTTAAGAGTCGTTTCCTTTTTTCCGTTTCATAATCCCGGGCCGGCGGTTTAAGAAAAAGGAGTCATGCAATTGCATTGTTCCTCGGCATTATTGACTGTCTCGAGGGTAGCTTTCTCCCCGTCTGTGTTCCCGATGATGGCTCTAATATTCTGTTTCGGTGGATGAACAGACCTGTGAACAATGAGGATGCTGCGCAGGGAGGCAGGTGGCAGGGATGAGTTTCGAGAAAGCTCTCAGGGCATTGGAATTTTCCATGTGGATTCCTCGGGACCTCTCAGAACTTCCAGAGAGGGCTTTGGGAGACAGTTCGCATGTTTGACGAATACTCAGTGCTTTGCTTGGTTATAATGTAGGTAACTTACAAGCCAGATTTGGCCCCTTCAGAGATGCCTTCTTGAAAACCTCTGCCTGTGCCCGGCTGTGCTAGGGGATCACCGGGGCAATGGCCTCTGAAGCGGAGATGTGTGTTCAGGACATTTACTGGGAGGCGCTCCTGGCATGGACGCCTTGAGAGAGTGAAGGAGAATTGAACTTCGTGCAGTTGCAGCAAAGCCCATGGGGCTCTGAGTTGGGACATACTTCACGGTTGTCCTGCCTTGACGGGTGGTGGACATTCATAGCCCTCTCCCTCAGGACCTGTCACAGATGTGGCTGCCTCTGGGGAGGGGGCTGTGCCCTTGGGTGAGGCAGCTGTCTTGGACAGAGGGCAGTGCCCGGACAGGGCCGCAGCTGCCAGCCAGGAAAGCTAATGGCACCACCCACATACGTACCGACCTCCTCACTCCCTTTGAGAAGCCTGCCCTGACTTTCTACCCTCACAGGCTATTTTCCGCCCTCCTTGGGGTCTGACACCTGTGTTAACGTACTTGTCTCTCTCTTTGCGGGACTGTGAGGTCTGAAGACGGGCAGCAGGTTTCCTTCACCCCCCGTACCCAGCATGGAGGGCAGTACCTGTCCTCAGCAAGTGTGTGCTCAGTGAGGGACTAAATATAGTTCTTCCTTCGTTCAAGTGATGCTGTTCCAGCTTCGCGTGTTCCATTGTGTCCTGCAGTCCTAAGGCTTCAGCATCCTTCTGTTGTGTCAAACTGAGAGGCAGGAGGGGAGCGGAAGATGGAAGCTGTGGGTGTTTTTTCCCCCAGTGGCTCCACTGCTGCCCAGAAAGGGGATCGGGGTTGGCTTCCTGGCCTACGGCAGGAACTTACAGCAGGAACAGCCTGGTCCTGTGATGTCGGACCCCAAGCTGAATTTTCAGAGTGTGGCAGCCCCTTTGCCATTGGCTCTGTCATCTTTCAACTTGGTTCTCTCTTCATATTTTGCCTTTAGAGGCTCCAAAAGGTTTGGGGTCAGAGAGGCTACACAGCTTTCCCTGCCTCAGGAACCTTCCAGATGGTGGGGAGGACATCGTTTCTTCTAGGATCTTGGAGAAGATAGACACGCACATACAAAGGAAAAAGAGACAGACTTCAGAAATGTGGGTGAAGTGCCAACAAGTAAGACCCAAACCCACCCATCTGTGTATTCGAGTCACGGCTCACTTAGCAAGCGGCGTTTCACAGTCTCCTTCAGGTTTCATCCCTAACCCTGCTCAGTGCTCACGGAGCATCACACAGGACTCTGAGACCTTGGCGTTCAGGGCTGGCTTAGTTCCCTGCAGTGTGAGCTTCCCATGTCACCTCTCTGGGCCTTGGCTCCCTCCCCTGGAGATGGGGTGAGCTCGGAGCTGTTCGGTCCACACTGGGCTCTGTGTCTCTCCCTCCCTCTCTGGTTTGATGGGCCCTGGCTCCTGCCCGAGCCTGTCCACCTCATCACTCTCCAGCTCCCTTCCACGCCTGCCTGGGGTTGACATGTTATTAGAAATGGCCCTGAAAATGTCCTCTTCCCTGATACAATATTCATCACTTAGATCTGTATTTTTATCGAAAACTTTGAGTGGAGCGGGCTCCGTTTATGTTCTCATACATCATGGGCACACAACACCTGCCGTGAGAGTGAAACCCGGGGCTGCGGGGTTAGGGACGCTGTATGGGGAGGGGCAGGCAGGGGACCACGGATGTGTTTTCAGAAGGAAATAGTGATCGCACTTGTGATGGTGGCGATGAAGATAAACCAGACAGGCTAGTATTCTGGGATGAAGCACACATTGTTACAATTGTATAATTCGAGTTTTGTTCTCTGTTGTATCATCAGTGCCCTCTGGAGTGTCTGCCATAATGTATAGATTCAAAAATGTTTGTCGAATTAATTACTTTTGGGAAAACCATACCCCTCTCCTAATTCAACTAGGTTCATAGTTTCTGTTTGCTGCCCTGGTCCTGGCTTTTGAAGACAAGCTTTGGTTGGGTACCGCACTTTGATGGAGCTGTAACTCTGGGCTGAGGGAGCTGAGCCATTCAGCGGTGGTCAGAGCTCAGTGGAGGGTTTGTGCCTTGAAGGTTGAGATTTGGGATTGGGGACAAAGGCACTGTTCTCTACCCAGGGCCCAGGCCACCCCACTGTGTGAGTGTTGGGGGTGTGCATCTGAGGCCAAGGTGGGAGGGTGTGTGTGGTGCGTCTGTGGAGGTGCGGTGAGAAGGTGCACACGTGTGCACGAGGGTGCGTGGGGGCAGGTGCTGGGGAGGAAGCGGGGAGGTTCAGCTTGCACCCGTAAAAGAGCCAAGATCCTTTGAATGAGAAGACGCCATCTCTAACGCAGGAGGGTGGGCTTTCCTCGACTTCCTCTCTTTGGAGATGAATGTGTGGAACCATTCAGTCTTTCTCAAGGTGCGACATGAGGTCTTTGGAGATCCGAGCTAAGGGTGGGTAACTATTGGAACTTGTTGCTAAAAGGGATTTTTCTTTTTATTCTGGGAAGCTGGTGAAGACCCATAACTGGGCTGAGGGGCAGTTAAGCGCATGTTGTAAGTTCAGAGAGGTGCAGCCAGGACTTAGAGCCCTGAGTCAGAGCCAGGCTGCCAGCCCCTCCATCCCCTACCTGCCAGTAATGCAGAGCTTGAAGACAGGAAGGGCGCTTAGGGCAAGTGAGGCGTTTATAAATAGAGGATGTTCATTTCCTCCATTACCCACTCTTGGGGGAAGGAGAAGATGTGTTTTCCCTCTACGATGCTGAGAGAGGGAGACACTAGGAGAATAGCTCATAGAATTTGGGGGTGCCTCAACTCTTCCCTTTTAGTTAAATTTGGACTAGTGACTGCCTTGCCCTTGAAAATCCTTGAGCCACCAGGTTTGCAAAATGCCCCAAGCTGTTGTGGTTTGGAGGCAGGGTCAGGAGAGAGATGGAGGTGCTGTGAGAGGGTGTGGTCGGGCAGTCTGCTCTCAGGCCGTCTGGCAAGGCCACAAATACCCAAGGATCGTGTTCGTAGGATGGGTCCCGTGGGAGGTGGCTGGGCTTGAGCCATTTGCTGGTATTCTCTCTTCTTCCCATCTCCCTCACCTACAAAGAAGGCTGCTTACCAGGTGAGGGGGCCCCAGAAGCAATAGGCTATGGGATGGGGCTCCTCTGATAGAGGCCAGAGGAAGGGGGCAGTATGGATATCTCACACCCAGGGCCTGGTATCATCCAAGGAACCAATAAAAGCTGCCCACAAAAGATTGGCATTTAGAAACATTGGTCACAAAGAAAAACTACGAACCAGTTTGCAGAAGCAGAGACAACTCTCAGAAAGAGGCTACCTACTTGGCACAAGAACTCACCTAAGAAGACTCCCTCTGCCACCTCTCTTGCTCCCCACCCTGACACTAGCGTGAAGCCTAGATCTGCAGGAAAAGGAAACATGCCTACAGAACTCGTTCCCTCTTCTCCCCAGGCTGGCAGAACAAGTCACAGATGCCACCAATGCTGGGGTTAGGAAGAAGAATTTCCTAACCCCTTAGGAAGGAGAATCCATTCTCTTCCATGAGACTGGATTTGTGAGATCACCAGGGCTGGAGAGTCCTGGAACTGGGCCCCGGTCCTGTTAAGGGGTCCTGTTAAGAGAGTGGCCACCCATCCGTGGGAGTCCACGGAGACGGCGTAGGCTAGTTGAGGACAGCTAGGGAATGTGACAAGAAGGGATTCTCTGGTCCTTTGTTTTCAGAGGGGAGCCTGTGCTGTTTCAGAGCAGCCGGTCTTCCACGTGCTGTTCCTCATGACCCTTAGATAACAGCATTCATCCCTGTGCGGTGACGATCACACATATGGGTGGGAGCCCGTGGGGACTGGTTGAACTAATGGCTGAAGCCTCGTGTGTATCGGTTGACAGACACTGGGACAGAAATTGTGCCCCTCAAGCCCTGTTGGAAGCCGAGCGGTGAATTCTGCGCCGGCCTCATCAGCATGCGTGTGCTGGACTCCAGTCAGATAAGGGCCGGGAAGTGTCATTAAACCCCGCGCGGAAACGTGGGCCGGCCGAGCCTGATTAGTATTGATTGGAACTTCTTCCCACCAATGAATCTGCTTTTTCGTGTCGATGCTTGTGAAAGAGCAGCCACCTCCGTTCTTCTCTCTCTCACACGTCCTTCCTCCTGATTGATTATTATTTTAATGACAAGTTTCATTTGAAAAATTATTTTGTGAAGAGTCAGGACTGTGGTCTGCGGAGGGTTTGGTTTACTCTCTTGTTCCTTTTCTTTTCTCCCCCTCTTCCCATCTTTATCTCATCCTCAGCACGGGGGGGTCAGGGTAGGGGGGATATATGCAAGTCACAGGCTCACAGCCACCTCCAACGTGGTCTCACGTTGCCTGACCTCTGGAGAGAGTTTCCTTCTGAGTGGTAACTTTCGCCCGATTTTCTTAAAACAGCAAAGCAAAGGAACTCACTTGAGTCCATTCTTACAGAAAGGTCAGTTTTACTAGGACTATGGCTATGTGTCCTTTGCTTATTGCTGTGTCCCCAGCTGTGGTTGGCCACCAGGTATTGGTCGGGTGTGTAAATACATCCAGCCCGGCTCCCACTGCTCCCTGCACCCGCGCCGCACTCCCTGCTGGCTTGTTGCTACCTGCTGCTGCCTTCCTCTCCTGTCCCTGAACATCCTTTCCTGCCTCTGATACCCACGTGCACCTTCCTTCAGGCCCCAGCCCTCCAGGAGGCAAGCCTGACACGACAGCTCTGCTCCCTCACCACACTCGATTGACTGCGGTTTGGCAGATGTTGTTGATTAGCTCTTTGAGTTGGAGACTGGTACTGATGAGACCAAGATGGTGGGATTTAACGTCATATAATTTGCCCAAAAATAACAATTCACAGACCACAGATTTCACCCTTAATCTAGCTGGCCAGTATGATTTGTTTTGGAAAAGCAAGTGTATAAGAGTCAGCATGATTTAGTATGACGGGAGAAAGAGCTCCAAGCTGATGGTCTCCCGAAGGGCTACATAGACAGGAAGGACGGTGTAGCACTGCGGCCATAGAAACAGGATGGGACCCACATACACGCGATGCCTCCTACTGACTTGCTTTATGCTTCTGTTCACCTGTATTGTTTGTAACGTCCTTTATAATAAACCGGTGGACCTGAGTACGTGTCTCCCTGAGTTCTGTGAGCTACTCTAGCAAACTTACAGAACCAAAGAGGGAGCACTGTGAGAGGTCTGGTTTACAGCCAGTCGGTCAGAAGCACAGGTGAAAGCTTGCAGTCAGCATCCGGGCCTGGGACCAAGCCCTCAACCTGTGTTACCTGATGCGATCTCCAGGTAGAGAGCGTCAGAATTGAACTGAGTCAGAGAACATCCAGCTGGTGTCGCTGCAGAATCGATTGCTTGCTTGGAGTGTGGGGAACACCACCCCCACATCCCGTGTCAGAAGTGTGCTGTGAGTATAGCGGGAGACACTGAGTTTGTTTTTTCTATTCATTGAGAAAGCCCCATTTCATGTCATTTCTTTATCTTGTGCCTAAATGCCTCTTTGTAGTCTACCTTTTAGATTTTCCAAAGTGAAATGTACAATTACCTTTGTTTTAATTTGTCAACTTTTAAGATTCTTTTCCTTGAAGGATTCAGGAAGGCAATGATAATCTTTTTCCTCTGACATTAGCTTTGTAAGAGTGTGTCAGTGTTATTAGGGTTGTATTGTGATTGCTGTCAACTAGCCAATAAAGACAAAATAGAGCCCTCCCTTTCCCTGTATTCCCTTCTTTCTCTGTCTCATGTGGCCTTTGTCATGAGTCCTTTCCTGGGGGCAGCCCTGTCACAGTCAGCCCCTTCGTCACCCAGCAGCTGCGTGTTCTATCTCTAGGCTGCATTTATTTCATTCTGCTTTGCTTTGTGTTTTGACTGTACCTTACATGTTGAACTTACCTCTAGACTGTCCGTTCCAGGCAAGCACCCATGTTTCCATCTATCTTTTATCATGCCTGTGGTCTGTCACAGCGCCCAGCCCGTAGTTGGTACTCAGCGTATCTTTTGGAGGCGTGTTCCCTTCACAAACACAAACACACACAAGCATGGTTGGGTCGCAAGTAATCACTTGGTTTGATTCTAGTGGACAAATTCTGTACAGTTTATGTGATATCGGGTTCTGTAGGTGTAGCTCAGAGCCGCCATTAGAATTTATGTGGTTTATTTCTAGAAACCTGTCCCCTGAAAGGGAGACGTTTTACCATAGCACTGTCAGAAGGGAAGAATGATCTCTAGCCTGCATGCTGCCCTGGGAGTAGTCCCACGGGAAGTATGTGAGCTCATCCAGAGCCCCAGGAGGGAGCCTGGTCCTTTGCCAGGTCCCTGTGCTGCTCAGACTGTGATCCTGTGAGGTGTCTCACTCCCAAAGGGACTTTGGATTAGGGTCTTCCAGAGAGCTGTGCAGCCCTGTGGTGCTCAACAGAGACCCCAACTCGAGCTTCCTTCAAGAGTGGTGTTGGGCATGACACTGCACTGTGTACCCCCCGGGAACTTGGGGTTCCTATGGGGTGTGAAAGATGCTGGAGAGAACACTGGGGACCCTCCAGCTCTGCCAGAGGCAGCCACGTGCCTGGGAGCTGGTGCTGTTGAGCTAGAGAGCCAGCCACGGACCACCACCCGGGGGAGTGTGTGTGCCGGGGAACAGCAGGGCAGGCTCCGGGCCGAGGAGACCTTTTTGTCGATGGGAGTTGGGAGTCACCCCTGATGGGCAGTGTAGCGTAGAGATTTCCACTCTCCCAGCAAACGCCTCAGTAAGGAGCTAGAACACTATAAACGGAAAGGACCGAGCTGCAGGAGGGCTCGCTTGAGGCAGTGCTCTCAAGGAGGTGAGCTGTGACCGCGCCCCAGCAGGAAACTGTCACAGAGGTGGTGCCCAGATGGGCTGGGAGTGTTTGCTCCACAGTTGAACCCTAACGAGTAAATTGGTTGCCCCCTTCAGTCGGGCCCATTCTAGCATCCCTCTGACTGGTTCCTGGCTCCTTGGCCTAAGCCCACAGCTTCACCTTAACCCCCAGTGCTTTGCAGCATGGGCAGCCACCCTCTCTCTTGGGCCGCCTTATTCTAGACAAATAGGGAACGCTCTTGAAGGAGGCTCTCCCGATCTCCTAGCCTTGGAATTGAAAAAGGGTCTGTTTATTGAGAAAACAAACGACCTGATCTGTGCCACCTAAGGCAAAGATAGTGAACTCTGGATCAGCTGCTAATACTTCCTGCCCTCCGCCTTATCTCTGGGCATGAACCAGATACGTGGCATCTCCTCCATGCCCTTCCCTTTTGTGTCAGGGAAACTGATGGTGTCTGATCCGAACTGGTCATTAGCCTTAGATTCATGTCAGTAGATGGAGCGGGATAAATGAGACAGCACAGGCACTCGGAGGCAATGTCTTTGTTCTTTGGTCTCCATGAATTTGCTCACTTGGGAGCTGCCCCTGTCCACAGTTTCACCTGCCGTGGTCTTGGAGGGCAGGAACAGCGTGTGGGAGGGAAGAGCTGGGAACGGCACATCTTTCATGTGAACCCGGCTGCTTCTCTGCTTCCCAAACTCAAGACCTGGCTTCTCTCTGCAGCCACACTGGCCACCTGTACCAAGGAGTGATTAATGACCTCTCAGCTTCTCCACCTGCCTTTCTCAGGGATAAGGTAAAGTCAAGCTCAGTATTCTCCTGCTCATAAAACTACTTTTCTCATCTTGGCCCCCCTTGAGAGGGAGCCTTGAAAGCGAGTGAAATGTCATCAGTACAGTCTACTTCTTTCCCCAACCCTTGGGAAGTGGCTGTTTCCCAGCACAGATGACCGTGTTAGCGTCCAGTTCTAGGCTGGGTGTGATGACTCACCCCTGTAATCTCAGCACTTTGGGAGGCCAAGGCAGGAGGACTGTTTGAGCACAGGAGTTCAAGACTAGCCTGAGCAAGAGCGAGACCCTTTCTCTACCAAAAATAGAAAAATTAGCCGGGCGTGGTGATACGCACCTCGAGTCCTCCCACCTACTACTTGGAAGGCTGAGGCAGGAGGACCGCTTGAGCCCAGGAGTTTGAGGTTGCAGTGAGCTATGATGGCACACCCTAGCCCGGGTGACACAGCAAGACCCTGTTTCAGAAGAAAAAAAAATCCACTTCCATGGCTAACATCTTTGGATTCCTTATGACTTTATCGCGTGAGTGGTGGCATTTTCAATCTGCAGAAGACTCCGCCTTGTGTGACACACGTTTAATGTCACCTTAGGCTGCCTCTGTAAAATGCCGGCTCTTAAAATATTAATCTCTAATGTGCACTCAAGAGTTCACTCAATTACCATGGGATTTTTTTGATAAGTAGCATCATCCGGGCAGCGCTTACTGCATTAAGGGAAAATGCTTACTGGGCCGTTGTTTCCCGCGCATGGGATGATGTTCTTGCTTTGTTTCCGTAAATGTCGCGCTGGCATGGTCTTTTGGACGCTGCTGCAGATTGATTGTCATTCATGCCCAACCTTGAGCACTATCAGTTTTCCCTTCCAGTGCCTGGCTTTAAAAGGCGTCATCTCTGGTAGGGATTGTGCATCATAATTACGGTAAAGGCGAGGCGGTCGAAACAGTTCTGTCAAAGCCGACTTGTCAGAGTGCTTGTTTCTGTCCAGGGAGGGAATGGCTGAGTGATCACCACCAGCAACCATTTCACTTTGATTATCATTTGAAAATCGTTTCGGCTTCTGAGACTTTTATTTTTCTTCCTCCAGAAGACAGTCTTGAATGTCGGTGTTTTGGGAGTGGTGTCCCTGTGATACCTGCTGGTATTTTCTCCCACTTTTCTCCCTTTCTGGGCATTGAACCCCATCTGTGGCCACCCGGATGAGCCTTTTCGTTGCCAATGTGCCGTCACACTTTAAGAAAGCCCAGGACACAAATGTCTGAGTTCGCAAAGCAGCTACGTTAGGGGACGGCAATGTGCTGTTAGGAAAGGATTTGTCATCTTGAGTCACGATTCACTACAGGCTGCCTTCAGATAGCTCCTTCCCTGTGCGTTGTAATTTTGGTTAAAAGTCAGAGTTAACTTCCTGGCAGCAGAGGGGTGGAAAATGGGGAGCTCAGACACATAAGCTAATGTTTTAGGAGCTCTGTGTCCTGAAAGCTGATTAGGGAAGACAGATCCTCTCTTCTTTAATAGGAACCAGGAGCAAAATAGCACCCTTTGTGACGTGTTATCGCAAATGTTCCCAGGCTTTTATAGACCTTTAGAGAGACTTCATTGCCTAGTTCTTTCCTAGTTCTTCCAGTGTTCCCAGTTGTAAATCAAAGCCCAAGAAAGTGACTGTCACTGAAACCCATGACCCTGAGTTACACATCGTCACTCCACCCTACTCTGTGCTCTAAGGTGCTCTTGGTGTGTATGTGACTATATGATCATTTCTAATATAGGTCCTGAGACCACACTGCTCCTCTCGAGACCAACTGACACGCTGGAGTTGCAGTGACATGCATGGCCAAGAGAGAGGCTTTGTCAGGGAAATTAACCTGAGAGATCCGGCAGAGGGGCAAAACCACACTCCCATCGGCCTCCTGAATGCCCTCTGCTCGCAGATATCTGATACCGACGTGCGCTTCCATAGTTTAATTTGAGGCTTTTAAAATTAAGGTCACACATCTTACATATCCTAATTTGAGTGCTTTAACTTTAAAAACATTTCACTCTGGAGTTTTCCTCTTCAATTAAATCTCCCTTTGGTAGTTTTGGCAGCCTCCTTGGGGACGTTGGAGTTGGCATGTGTCTTCCACCTTCAGTCCCTGCTAGCTGTCCCCGTGCTCCGGGCATCTCCTGTGGGTACCCATGCAAACCCCTCCGTACTTTAGGGGAGAACATAGTGGCGGCAGATGGGAATAATGACATTTACTTATGAGGCCACAGTTTCTAGCTGGAGAATCACCTTTTGTTTACGGAGAGTGACAATCAAAGAAAAGAAAGGAAAATGAATCGGGGAAATGAGGAGGATGAGGATGAAAAGAGGAGATGAAGGGAGTTGGCCAGGATTTATTGAGCACTCCCTTGAATTCAGAGTCTAAAGCAGACTCGGGGGGAATAAAAAAGGGAAGAGTTAGCATCCCGTGTTCCATAGCTTGATGTGAAGTGAGGATTCCTACTTACCGTCAGACCTGGGCCGACAGCTCAGAAGTACTAAAGAACTGCAAGGCTAAAGAAATAATCTAGGCTGAGATGAATACACGAATCCTAAGGAGATGAGAACCAAAGGGCAAGACTGGCTGGGGAAGTTTTCATTAAAGCGAATGTCGAACCTTTTTTTGAGAGATCAAATGGTGGGAAAGACTGGCTAGGGCCCCGCATGGCTGGGGGATGGCGTGGTGTGACTGCAAGGCCTCTTGTGCGGAACGAAGTTAGTGTCTGGAGTGGAGAATCTATTTTGGAGGCCAGTGAGACGGAGTTGGTGCCAAAGGGGGAAACCAGCTGGAGAATGACTTTGAAGAAGCCGGACTGATGGGTTTTTGTTCAGGACATAATGCAGTGGGAATGCACTGTAGGTGGACGACTGTGTCGGACTAGATGCTCCCTGAGGATGAAGAACGTGCCACCTCTTTTCCTCCGTGTTACACACCTCAGCTGTTGATTTCAGTTTTTGCTCAACTGACCAACCAACTGGACTTTACGTATGAGGTACTGTGTTGCCATGGGAACCTAGAGTGTGCACCTGTCAAGGCCATGGGACCTGCCTCCGGAGCCCCATCCAACATGGCCGTCTCCAGATCATTACCCCAGAAACCCAGATGGAGAATGAAATGCTCAGTAATCACTTAGGCATTTCTTTATTGCACTTGTATTCAGAGCACTTTCTTCTCAAGACCTCAAGACATTGTACCAGCACAATAACCTTTAAGTTGTACAAGTTCATTTTATGGTGAACATTTTCCTAACAGCCATGATAAATGAGTTTGAAGATTAGGACCAGCAGGAGTGGCACTGAATAGGATATGAGCGAGAGGGAGGGGTCAAAAGGGAACACCCAAGAGACACAAATAGTACACTTGCTAATGAGAGGAGGTGTGTGCCCGGGACAGTGGTAATTTTGATCCCTGGGTTTGGGATCTGCTGATGGAGCAAAGGTTGGGGATGCATTAAGGGAAGGGAAGAATGGGCTCTTTTTCCTCCACCCTCTCCCTCTGCGGTGGGAGAATCATACATACTTCCATCATACAGACATCCTGATTTGCCCCTTTGCTTCTGGTTTTTCCTGCCCTTCCCCCTTTCGTCTGGCCCAGGGAAGCTTGTAAGTGCTTTTAGCATCCTCTTGGGAGGAAGGTGGGAAGACAGGCAGGCAGCCAGGAAATGTTGGTGGTTATTAAACTGAGGCTTCAAGGATCTTTTTATTAGCGATTAGAGTCAGCTCCACAGCACTAAAGAGTGTAAACTCCCTCTCTGTCTCCTTTGCTCAAACCTCCAAAGAATCTGTTTTATGTGGTGTTTATTTATAACCCAGAATAGATGTGGGCCAGGGAGCCCTGGGGATTGCTGAGGCCTCAGTGTGCTCTCGAGCAGAAGGAGAGGGTCAGAAACCCCATGGAGGGAATAGTACGTGCCCCTCTTTCTGGTGTTCACCACCTCCTGGGCCTCTCTGTGACCCTATTTGTGACTGGAAGCTAGTTTTGAAGTATGGTATCTTAAAGAGTACTTCTTGTCATTGTTTTGCAGTCTGTAGTAGGATGATTGTAACACTACAAAGACACATGTATCACCAAGACTCTGATCTTCTGGGGCATTTTTACGTTGCTTAACACTGGTAAAATGAACCTGTACAAAGCCTTTCTTTTTTTTTTTTTTTTTTTTTTTTTTTTTTTTTTGAGACAGAGTCTCACTGTGTTGCCTGGGCTAGAGTGCTGTGGCATCGTCCTAGCTCACAGCAACCTCAAACTCCTGGGCTCAAGAGATCCTCCTGCCTCAGCCTCCCGAGTAGCTGGGACTACAGGCATGCGCCACCATGCCTGGCTAATTTTTTCTATATATTTTTAGTTGTCCAAATAATTTCTTTCTATTTTTTTAGTAGAGACAGGGTCTCGCTCTTGCTCAGGCTGGTTTCGAACTCCTGAGCTGAAGCAATCTGCCCACCTCGGCCTCCCAGAGAGCTA
>CAUYSK010037090.1:0-18075 GCA_963575035.1 Avahi laniger | reverse complement strand
CAATAGTGAATTGTGCTACCATAAACATTCAGGTGCAGATGTCTAAGAATTATCCTTTTAATTCCATATGTATAGATCAAGTAAACAAACCACTATTTGTGATGAAATCTTTGAGGTAGTAATGGAGATTTAAACTTCTGAGCTCAGTGTTCTTTTGATAATGTAGATTGATGTTTATGACTTTTCGAGTCAGAGCTTTGTCAATAGAAATTGTATTGCCCTCCTTGGAAGAAATGTTTCTTTTCCAGATATAGATGGTAACTGCACTCTGCTGCATGTTGATGTTTATTTGTGTGGACGTGAATGTTTTTGTACTTGACCAGTCACCGGGGCCAGAGCTGAGATCTAGAGGACTGCAGGCAAGATAGGAGGCTTGGTCTTTATGTTTGGCCAGAAAAATAGCCATGAACACAACTAGGCTAGGTTTGTTGAAGCTCACTCTGCTCCACCGGCTAATCCCCTTTATATTTTAATTACTGTAATTGACTTCTTAGACACCTGAGCCAGAAATTTTTGACTCATCTCTCTCTTTTCCTAATCAAATGTCATCAAATCATCTCTGTATCTTATTATTACTACCTCTTTCATTTTAAAAAAAGTAGTTCCCTGAGGCCAGGCGTGGTGGCTTATGCCTTTAATCCTAGCACTGTGGAAGGTTGAGGTAGAAGGATCGCTTGAGCTCAGGAGTTCGAGATCAACCCAAGCAACAGCAAGACCCCATCTCTACTAAAAATAGAAAAAATTAGCTGGGCGTGGTGGTGCTTTCTAGTTTCTACTTCCATGATTACATTTTGGATAAAAATGTGTTGTTTAATGTGTATAATAGACTTCTCAATGTTGTAAGATTTGTGTTGAATTCTCATTATTCAAATGCATAAAATAAAGTATTATAAAGCAAGACTGTCTTTTTGGTTCTAGGAGGTATATTTAATTTTCTAGGCCATGTTTCCTACTCAGTGCTACCTTTAGCTTTTTCTTACTTTTCTGCACTTGCCAGTAATATATTTGAAAAACATATTTGATGTGAAATCAATAAAATGTTGTGACAAGTTTTCATGAAGTCAAGGGCAAAGAAAAATTAAAATATAAATTTTGGATATCTAACTTTGCTATTTATAAGTTAATACCTTTCACTGGTTAGGGAAGTATAGGAGGAGATATAAGTTGCGTTGAAGGTAAGAAAGTCGGTTTGGGTATGTTGATTTTAAAATGCCCACAGGACAGTCTCTTACAGATGTCCAACAAAAAGTTATATTCATGAAGCTTATGTTAGAAAAAAGACGAGCACTGGGGATTTAATATGGGATACTATATTATATATTAAAATTGAAGACTTGTGAGGTAATACAATTTTCTAGGGAAAGCATATAGCACGAGATGGGAAGAATATCAAAATATAATCTTTATGATATCAGCATTTAAAAAGAAGACAGAATAATAAAAGACAGTGGAAATGACTGAGAATAAATGACCAGAAAAGTAGGCAAATCAGAAAATATTAGGTTCCCGGATGCCAAGAAAAGGGAAATATTTAAGGTGGGGATACTATCAAAAAATCTTCTTAATTCTGTTAAGAGATTAATCAAGATGAGAATAAAGAAATTAAGGAAAGAAGGTTAATATAATATATCGTCAGACACAGGGCCAGGGTTGGGACAATTTCAGCATTTGATCACTTTTAAATAATAAGAGTACACATAGAAAAACCCACCACTTAATTATTGTGCCTTTTCTATATAAACTCTTATCTTAGGATAACTAAATAATCGATGAGGGGAAATTAGTCTGTATAAAGGTAGTGTGGTGATTAAATGAAAAAAGAATGAGGAGAAATCACCATTGTGAAATTATTAATGAATAATGATCTGGCAATGATTATCAATTACTCTTAACATCACAGGAAGTCAGCCTGACTTTGAGTGTATCCTGATGGAAGTAAACAAAACTACCAATGATGTATTCTTAAAAAAAAACAAAATGAAACCTGAATTTGACTGAACCTGTTAATCTAACTATCAGTTTACCAGAAATAAAGGGAATATAGAAACATGTTAAGGAACAACACAATGAAGCAACCAATAAAATTTTGGATATTTCAAAAAATAAATTACAGAGAGATAGAAAGAGAGAGGGAGAATAGGAAGGAGGAAGAGAAATCATAAATAACAGACTTTATTTCAATATAGATATATAGATACAAAAGAACTGTAAAAAAAGATGTATGCTAAAGCAAGGGATACTGATTGGATAGTTGAAGATAATTTTAGAAGATTGTGAATTTTTAGAAACTCTAATGGTACTATGGTTATATTTTTAAAAGTAACCCCTCTATATTAGGGGTATACATTGAAATATTTATTTGTGAAATAACAAGCTATCTGGGGCTTTTTTTCCAACTAATCTAGGAGAACAAAGAATGGGTAGAGTTATGTACAAAACAAGATTGACATTGAGTTAATTGTTGAAGTTGCCTTACATGTATAAGGGAATTTATTAAAATTTTATCAAGTTTTATATGTGTTTGAAATTTTTGGTAACATTAATCTAAAAGAATAATAGAATGAGAGGAAAGATTTCAGTGAAATGAATGTGAGGAAGAGATAGGAAAGTGAAGGTAACTTTTATATGTTTTGACTGTGAAGAAATACTACAGCAGGGTTCATAAAATAATTAACATTTACTGAAGAATTATTATAACTGGGCATTATTTTCATACTCTCTAGGTATTCTTAGATTCTGATAATAGATGGTTATTTCCCCATTTCATAGACGAGGTATCTCAGGGCAAAGTGTTGGAATGGCTTGCACAGCTAGTGACACCAAGGTTTGACGTGCTGGCCCCAGAGAACCAGGATGCTCCACACTCTCATGAAGAGGCAGAGCATGGGGTGAAGGTAACCATGGAGACCGATACCTAAGGATACTCAAGAGCAGGAACAATTGATGAAACCTATTCCAAAGCAGGAAGGAGGGAATCATCTGGAACTCAGAGGCGGAAGGGTTAACTTTGAAAGAAAAATGGGATATATGAATAAACTATGTGATCCAAAAAAAAATCACTTAGGCTTTGTATCACCTCCATTTCTACATTTGTTCAAAACAAAAAACAGATTAGGTATCTCAGTTAAATAACTGTCATGAAGATTGAATGCAAATGGATGCAAGAGTATCCAGCATTTGAAAAGATGTTGGCATTCAACAAATATTTGTATTGTTATTAATCCATGCACCATTAACATTGTATGTCTTAGTCATCAAGTTAAAGGAATACTTTTATTAAATATAAGTCTTGGGGCTGTTTATGCTTGTCAACTGACGAGATCTATGATTTTAATTGTCATTAATAATATTAAGCTTCACTTTCCTCAATTACAAAATGAGGATAATAATTTCTATCCTGCCTAACTCACAAAATCCCTTTGCAAACCAAATCAGAAAATACTTAAATAAACATAAGGAATTATTAAGGAACTCTTTCAAGGTCCAAGTATGGACATGAACAGAGCTAAGATAAAGACAATATGTCTCTAGTTGTTAGTTGAGGGTCTTATTTATTGTTTAAAGAGAAGAAGCTTCTTAATGATATTTTTGTACATTTATATACATGTTGATTTTTGTCTTGGCCTACCACAGTGGCCATTGTTGCCAAAAATTATCTCATCGTAGCATCAAAATCATGAATGTATCTGTATGTTATAACATGGAAACTCTCCTGGCAAGCCCACTAAAAAATGTTGTGTAGGTTATGCTCTGTCTAATCCTAAAATGCAGTGTCATTTACATCATGGTAATTATTAATAGAATGCCCAATGTCCTCAGGACATAACGGATCATCATGTTTGCATGTTGACTTAGTCTTGCCAAATAGTCCAAGAATCAATTTTAAAGTATTAATGTGTTTTTTCCCCAACCTGTAATCTGCAATATCCACTAATCTTGTACCTATGGTGGCAGGTTAGAATATTTATTTTGGGAGTCTTAAGGGTGCCAATTTGTTTAAAAATAGTGGCAAAGAGTTCATCCAGAAGCTATATTTTTATTGGAAAGAGATTTTTTAAGTTAGATTTATTAATTTTTCCCCTGGAGCCTAAGAAAAGACTAACGGAAATGATGGAGGAAAAGATTAACTATAATCTTCCCTATCAGCCTTGAGTGACCACTTTTTTGGAAGTTCCATATGCTTTTGTGAATCAGTGAAATTTTTCAAAGAGAAGTTCTGTCCAAAAAATAGGGCTCATTTCCAACTACATGCCACTTATAATTAACAGATGGTTTCAGACTTGTCTAGAAAAAACAGTGGACACATATCAGAAACTTTGTTTTTTGTTTTGCTTTGCATAGACCAAGGCTAACTCTATAAAGATTGATAAAGCTCACTCACAAACAGACTATCTTACATTTAATTGGTTAGGGTCTCTTATGTGGCACACAGACACCAAATTTATGAATAACAATTTATGAAATGCCTGTTTTCTTCCAGTCACTGTGCCATGTGGCAGTGTTAAATAGTAAATAAAACAAACGCTCTCTCTGTCTCCATGGAGCTTATAGCCTAATGGGAGATGATATTACAAAATAATTACCCTAATAAATATTTAATATTGCTTTGATAAGTGCTAGAAAAGAAACTTATATTGCTAATGTGAAAAAAATAAAAGGAAGACAAACCTAAGGGTCTTAGAGGTCAAAGAGAAATTCTCTCCAGGTCCATCTGTCCCTCCCAATTCATTCTCCATACTCTCTTCCCAACAAGGTGATCCCTATGATGGCACCAGTGACCTCCCTTGGCCTACGTCATCAGGGTGGGTTTCACCAATGTATTACACCATTAGGAACTTGGAGGGCAAGAAGGGAGTGAAGGTGAGATCTTCCTCCGTTTTCTTTTTTGCTGGGTTGCAATGAGTTGCCTTGTCCCAGCAGTAAAGGCCTCAGCTCCTTTCAAAGTGTCATTTCATACTTCAACCCTCCATGAGTTCTACAAGAGCTCCTTTTTTTCTTCAGGTCAAGGGAGAGGGATGACTTTTTCCTAATTCTAGGGCCCTCCACTATCTGTTACTGATTCCCTCAACTTGCCCACACTTTTGTAAATAGTCCCTTTATCAAACTTGCCTCAAATAACCTAGTTAGAATATGCTATTCTGTTTACTGTCAGTACTAAGAATGATACAACCAGAAAGTAAACTAATACTTGAGACACAAAGGATTAGTGAAGAAAAGATTTGGAGGGAAAATATTTTAGGCATAGGAATCAGCATGTACAATGGCCCAGAGGCAAGGTAAACATTGTGAAGTTAGAGGTAGCTAGAGAATTACTACAATGTTTGGCTAGACAGATATTCAAAGCCTTAGGAAGAACTGCAACTATATTTAACTGGTTTGGGGTCCAAGGATTTTAGGAATGAGAATGACATAATCAGATTTCTAAAATATATACTGAAGGGGAGACTAGTAATTAGAGGGAGCCACTATAACATTCTCACAGTATTTCAGACAAGAGGCAATACTGGCTTAAAATAATGGAGATGCAGGAATAACAGATATAAATTTTTTATCTATGATTGAAAAACCTGGTGATCAGTTGAATGAGGGCAATGAGAAGGAGTCAAATTTGATACTTAGTTCCTAGAAGAAAGTGAAGCATGATTGTTTTTTTTTTTTAGTCTGTAATAAGGATATTGTGGATAGATATTAATCCATAATATCTATCCTTGGACATCTTTCAAACTTGAACATGTTAGGTTTGAAATGTCTGTGAGATATCAAAAATGTCATGTCAAAAGTAAAATTACATACACATATATGAAACCCAAAAGAGAGCCCTATGTTTGGGGTAGAATTTTCAGGTAATACCTGATCATTTTTATTTTAATCCTGGGGCTATTTGAAGAATAAAACAGACAGATCTGAAGATGGAATCAATAATGTTAACTATCACATCAAGAGAATCTTCCAGAAGATAGAAGCAAAAAACAAAACAAAACAAAAAACAAACCGCAGATGGTTAAAGCTGCAGAAGACATATTTAGAAGATCCAACACGTAGACATTAGAAGTTCCAAACTGAGAGAACAGAGCAATGTAAGGAGAAGATAACAGAAAAACAGAAGGGAATTTTTCTGAGCTGAAGGCTTGTTTTAAAATTGAGAGTCTACCAAGCAAGCAGTAGAAAAAACAAGATGGAGTGAGGGGGAAAAGACATAGGTTGGCTGGTGAGATATCTAAAAGCTTCCAGAAAAAGAAAGCAGACTACTGAGATAGAAAGGAAAATTAGAGTGTCATGAGACAATGTATAACAAAAACAATGAGCAATACCTTCAAAGTTCCGGGAGAAAAAAACATGAACTTCACATTATGTAGCCAGGTACGCCATGGCTCAAATGTAAGGACACACAGAGGCAAGTTTGAGTAAGCACAGACTCAAAAGTTTACCTCCAATGTATTTTTCAAACTCAATTAAGAAGCCAGCTGAAATGCTAGATAATTTTTAGTAAGGTAGCAGAAGAAACTATGATTTTAGGAAAAACACAGCCAAATTTCTACTTGTCAGATAACTGAGGAAACAGGCCCAGACTGAACTTTGAACACTTGTGAAATCTCTTTGAATTAGTAGATAATACTAATTAAAATTGTTTGTTCATGGTAAATGTATTTTATTTCATGGAAGTAACTTGCCACATATATAAAATATTTAATTTTAAAAAATCTTTTCCTCATCACTTATTTCAGAGAGTCATCTTTAACTTCGGATTTGGTGTTGAATTTTATTATCATCATAATAATGCTAATAAACAGGGAGCTTTTACTTTTGTTTAGAAATCCAATATCACTATGTTGTATATTATCCTTAACTATTTTTTAAGAATATTTATTTACTATTTTAGAGACGCGGTCTCACTCTAGTGCCCAGACTGAGTACAGTGGCAGGATCATAGCTCACTGCAACCTCAAACTCCTAGGCTCAAGCAATCCTCCTGTCTTGGCCTCCCAAAATCCTGAGATTACAGGTGTGAGCCACCGTGCCTGGCCTTGACTTTTACTTTCTAGAAGTTTAGGATCATTTAGAAAATTCAAATTGAGAATAATCATGGTAAATTCTTTATATTTTTCATAACAAACTTTTTTTTTAGCAATTAAAAGGATAAGTTAAGAGCAAATAACTATTGCTGTGAAAAAACCTTTATTCATATTTTAATATCTCTGTCAGTTTCATCCAGTTTATTGCTTCTTAGTCTGCTAAATTCAAGCAAAATTACATTTAATATATTATGTAAAACTGCCTGATTTGAGTGGACTTGCACCAGCGTATTTCTTTATTTTACCTCGGGCTTGGTTATAACTTGATAGTGAATTGTCTGTAGACTTTGAAATTCTCTCAGTGAAGTTCAGATATTGTACCTGGGAATAGCTTTTGTTGCAACTCTCTGAGTTATAGTTGCACAATATATGATCTATGCTGGGAAAACATCCTGAATTAGATTGTACTGCTCCTCAGGGACAGAACAACAAATAAGAAAAACTATTTTTGATTATGAACATTTGGCTCATTCCAAAAACTGAACATGTTAGAGATACAATTGGTCAGACCCTGATTTTCACCCAAGGGTTACACTTTGCTAGGTGAAAATGTGCAATTCATCTTTTCCTGATGACCCTCAGTTCTTACGCCAATTAAATCCGAAGATTGGCATAAACCATTCTGTTATCTCAATAGCATCGTCAGCAGAATGATGTGACAGAAACTTCATGAGTTTGGTCTCAAATAAACGTGGATTTTACCCTGCCTTTGGAAAGCAGTCAGACCTTAAGCAATTTCTTAACAGTCATTGTTTCCTCATCAATAAAATGGAAGCAATAACTATCTCAAAGGTAGAAGTGAAAAATTCTAATGCAATGTGGTGCATTCTCATTAAATATTAACTTTAATATTAACCACCCCCAATCCTTCCTTACCTGTTCAAGAGTAACTGTAGGATTGGGAAAACTCTTTTTCATAGAATCTTTAGTTATGTAGCCAAGGAGGGACAAAAATAGTCTACTTAGTGACAAAGAACACAGAATTCTTTATATGAGAAAATCTACTAAAATATTAAATAATATCCCTTGTAATAGTGATTTTATGCATGAGCAAAGGAGTTATGGATTATTTCCATAGGCATGGTGATGTCACCTTTTTATGATATAAATGCAAAAACTACAGACATAATTCATTTCCTTGAATATAGCAGATCGTTTGCTATGCTGTTTACAAAAAAACAGCAACATGATACAGCAATATGAGAGTTTGTACTTAATGACGCCCCTTTTTTGTGATAATTCAACTCTTCTGCCCTGTGCCACAAGCAAATGCGTGGTGAAGAGAAGGTCTTAGGCTGATGCTGGTCAGTCAAAGTCTCCTTTTGCAGATGGTGACATGGTTTTCTGTTTGTTTGCATTTTTCCAAGTAATATACTATTACATTGTCACAAATCAACTTCAAATTAGATTTTGACGCAAGAATTTTGACATAGGAATGCTCATGTTCTACAATCTCAGTGTCAATCTCTATATACAAAAATTATTCTAATGTAGACTCCTGAGTCTGTCTTTGAGGAAAATGGATGCTGATGGCTTTTAAAATATTTAGCATTAAAAATACAAACTTTTTTTTTAATTAGAACTAGCTGAAATCATTATACAAAGGCTGCAAGTTTAAAGTCTTGAGGAAGGGTCAAGTATGACAATCGGATTTAACTGTATTCAAAGGGTTTTTTTTATTTTCTGAAAAAATATAAAATTTCGTATCTTACACTACAAAAGCATGTACACAAACCAAATGCACACAGAGCTTCAAAAGGGAAAAAAATACAGAAATACTAATCCTTCCTTGAATTAACTCTGAGGCAGGGACTTAAGATATCCGGATGTCTATCATAGAATAAGATACACTATATAGCTGCTTCTGATCTGACCGAAACTAAAAGATTTTGATAAACATATTAACAGACAACTAAGTCTAAGTATTCTTAGACTAGCATAAATGTCGCTTACAAACTTTTAAATAATTAACTGTAACACTACAGCAGTCTAAAGAGTCACAGATATGTTGACCACTGAAATTTCTATTGCTAATACAGCTCCCAGCTTGAATAAACATGACATTTGGCCACCACCTTCAATCTTTTTCATTAACATTTAAAAGAAACAAACATTTGACTTAGTTTATTATAAACAGATTTTTTTTTTCTTTTTAAAGAATTGGTATCTTCTTCTAAGCAATAATTATGTGGTCATTCTGAACAAGAACATTCAATCATTTATGTGTGAAAAGACTTCTTCATAAAGGAACAAAAAAATGAAAAGAAAGTTCTTATCTATTTCTCTTTCGATACATTACTATATAATTAACAGCATAATAGAGAAAAATGTTCAATGTAACCAGCTGCGTTACACAGTTGAAAAAATGATGACTTATTCTAGTTATTAATTTCAAATAAAGCTAGCATTTTGATTCTTTTTATTCATTGTCATCATCATCACATTTATTGTACCACCTACTTTTCACTTACTGTGAAGTCAAACATCTGCCAGGACAGAATCAAAGACAGTTTACTATCACACTTAGCTTTCTTTTTCTTCTTATTTTTAGAAAGAATAAAATGAAAAAAGAAAAAGAAAAAAAGGATCTTATTCTTCTATGCGACATCACACATCTAGAAAATTTCTAACACTTAAGTGTTTCCCATCCAATGCACTATTATAGCCAAATATGTCTTCCAAAGTAAATTTCTCTGCTTGTGCTTCCGGAACCCACTTTAAATGGGAAAAAGAATGGTGTCAAAAAAATCCTTTACTTTCACATAGAGATTAAATAGTAGACATGCAAACACATATTCATTTCCATCTTAACAAATATTAATTTCCATTTTAAACTTGAGACATGAAACTGTATCTTCTTCATTGCACATTGATGAAAACTCTCTTACAAACCGAGTTAAAGATCTTCTGTATTGTTTAGGCAACTCTGAAACTAATAATGCTGGCCACACTTAAGTTTAAATAAAATATTGGAATACAATTTTTACAGTAATCTTACAACTTTAGAACACTGACTTGGTGATTAAAATACAAAGAATGAAAGAACCATCCATGCACATTATAATTTTTTAAAACGGGAAAATCAAAATCTTTACATTTTTACATATAAATAATACACCTCAAAAAGAACAACTGATTATGTATAATTGTATATGTGAGCAAATGGCAAGATTAGAAACAACTTCTGATTGGTAAAAGTAGTAATTAAGTAGGTTACGTAGGAATTAAGTAGGTTAAGCAGGAATCAGTTAGTTGAAAATTACTCCCTGTACCAATTTTTCAAAGTCCAATATGGAGAAAGATGATGCATGCCTCTCAAGATATTACTACTGACAATTACAACAACATTATATGTTATTGACAAACCTATTACATATGTTAAAATTATCCAGTCTATGCTTTATTTTTGATAGTCTGATGGTTGAAAAAATGAACCAATAGAATATGAAATCACACAATCAAGATTTGTCAAACCTTGCCCTGGACCCTGGCCTCACTGTGTTTCACGAGAGCTGTTTCCTCTCCTTGTTCCATTTCTCACATTTGTAGATGAGATCAGCACTTTCCAATTGGTAACATACCCACCGGTGAATGAATATTTTAGAAGGACATTTTTCCTCTTTTTTTTTTTGCAGGGAGTACATTTATTCAAAGGCTTTTTATTCATTATAAAATCATATTGACACACCTAAGAAAATTCTCAACCAAACTGAATTATCAAGGAATGCTATGTGGCTATTTAACTTTCCTTTCAACTTACTTTCCAAAATGAGCGCCAAGATTGCAAAGGAGGCAAATAAATTACATCTATGTTATAACTTAGAATACTGGTTACTCAGATATACTCCATCCTACCTCCCAATTACCTTTGAATATGTAAGGCTGGAAAACAATGGAGAAAATATCTTTGTTATGTTTAAGCAACTGTGGCTAGTCAACCAGCTCTAAAACGTATTGTAGTTTTCCTTTTAAATCAGCAAATCTATTTGTATTTTGAAGTTTCTCAATTGTTACTTTATCACTTAGATTCAAATACTTCTACAAAATTCAATCAAGTGTAACACAATCTCCAATTATTTTGTACAAAAGTAACTGGTTTCATTAATTTTCTGTTTATTATAATGAACAAATGCCTTTTTAACATTGATGATGCCTATTTACTTGTGATTTTATCAAGACAATATTAAATCTACCTCCCTCAACTTTCTCTGGAAATTTCACTAAACTAATAGCACATACTTGAAGCATAGTTTGTGTGGACCCATAGTACTTTATAGCCCTTATTATCAGACAGAACTCAATATATCATTTGAATATTCTTTAGACCAGTTTTGGTTATTTTGGATTTTCCTTATTCTTTAGCAAAGAGCTACTTTCCTGCTTAAGTAAAGAGTGGAAAGAATGGAATGAAGTTATTTCCCACAAGTTTATTCTTGGATATGCTAGCACTGGAGTAAAACAAGTGCTTGGGAAAAAGAGTATCACTAATGCAGTACGGCTATATTTCCCATGGATTTCACTAATTCTGGCTACTCTGATATACTGTACTATCGTCATTGATAACCACGAGTAGGCTATATCTTATTTAATGCTCTGCTTTCTGAATAATCATATGATATTCCATGATTTTTATAAAGTGTAATAATACAAAAATTTTGATTATTTCAGGGGCTCAGTTTTGTATAATTTCTAATAAACTGTATAATTCATACTACAAACATCAATCTTCACCATGTGTGGTATATAAAGTTTACATAGGACATATATTCCTTAATAAGTTCAATTAAATAATATTTTGTATTGGTTCATCAAAACAAATTCAATGCAAAATAACTGAATACAAAATGAAATTATCAAATGAATTAACAAATAAAACTGGTCAAGTCTTGAAATTCGGGAAGAAAAAGGGATGTGCATATATATATATATATATGTATATGTATATATGTATATATCTGTCATCATTTCATTGATGCCTTAGTATCAAAATTTCTAGAGCTGAGTCAAAATAGGAATGGTTATAAAGTATTAACACTTAAGAGTGATGCTTAGTGCTATGTGCCTGGATTTAACAACATTCACAGAAGTCTGCACAGTTAAATCCTCCTACATCCTGCTGAAGGTGTGCCCTTTGGTGTCAACTTTGCTTGACAAGATATTTTCTGGGACTCAGAAAGGTGACATTTCTTACAGGGGTGCAAGATTAATGGCTAGAAGAATTGCATTGTCACAGACATCACAAAGTGTTTTTAAAAAGTCAAAGGGGATTTAATCTTATACACATTTCCTGTTAGTGAATAAAGAGATTAGTAGCTTTTGGACAACGAGAGGAAAAGAGACACATGCTTGTGTTAAATTTTGTTTTACTGCTTCCCTATTTCTCCTACTCACATTACACTCTGAAACAGTCATTCCTATATGTCGCTAAAATTAAAACGTTATTAAAATGCAAGCAGAATGGTAATACACACATGTGCAAGCACACACACACACACACACACACACAACTCCAACTGAAATCAGTTCCTGGATATATTGCAAATTATACAGTATATACATATTTGTTACCTAATAGTCTCCAGAAGAGCAACTAAACATAAATTTTATAACACAGAAAAATAAATATACACCCTGTATTGTACTTGTTCTTGATCAAGCAACATGTTTATATACTAGTTTCTATAACTTAACGCTGTGTAACAGCATTTTAAAATTACAAAAAAAGATATCTATTAAGAAATAATCTAATCATATTGCTCTTCAATACACTTATGTAGACAATTAAGACTCGAAGTAAACTTCAGTAAGCTGCAGCTTTTGTTTGCCCACAAATGGCTATAAAAACTTTTCCTTTCAAGTAGATCCCTGGAAGTTTTGAAAGAGGCTGCCTTAATTCAGTCTATAAAGGTGCTATCTATTTATATATTCCACGTACAAAATTTTGTAGAAGTAGTGGGAAGGATTTTGTTGTTGTAAGATGATGTTGAACTTCATGGTTTTTTTTTTTTAATGTAAGTATATTTGCTTCATGAAAAATGAAGACATTGGAAGGAAGATATGGAGATTTTAGTAAAACAATGATTACAAATTCTGTAGCTGAGACAAAGGCTCTTCTAATGTTTAGAAATCACTGTTTTCCCTTTTCCCCTTTTTTGTTAAGATAAATCTCAGGGCTGTTTACAAAGTGCAGAATTATTCGCTTGAGGAAGTTAACATGAAGTTACAGTGGTACCATCCCATTTACCAGCTGCACCTTCATTTCTTGAAGGCTGTTCATGATCTTCTTCTGGTGACCGACAAGAGTCACTCCGAGCCGTCTCAAATCCCTGCATGAAGAAAGCACACATTGGATGTATGTATTGGTTCAGTTTGTAGCACACCTCAATATTTCACGTTGGCAAAGGGACAAGTAAATTGCAGAAACTCATTAGATCACAGTCCCAATTTCAACAGACAGGGTTCAATTTTTCAGATAGACTCTAAAATTGTACCTTAAAAATCTGTTGACAAAGAAATATTTATAACAGGGAGTGATATAATACATATTTTCCCCCTTTTGTGGACGTCATCATTTTAGTGGCACAGAGTGGTGAAAAAACAAATTTGTCCATGTTTGCCAATAAATATTTAAGTTAAAGTGTACAGCTTCATTGGAGAGCTTTGAAAATGTGGACCTATGATATTCACAAGCATTTTTATTTTGCTAAAAGAAGCAAGAAATATACCTTTAAAATTTTACAATTGTGCAGTTGAAAATCAAAGTCTTACGATGACTCATTCTAAACAATCGTTTTGTATAACATATCTTTAGAGGATGATCATCACTACCTTGCTCTTATAACAATATTTTATGCCATTTTTTACTTTGAACCTGAAGTAGCAGAGCTTTTTTCCTTTACCAGATAAAATCTAGGATCTATTGGCATTTAGAGCATTCCGAAGATTACATGCTTGCAGAAAGTCTTTACAATCTTTTGTGCGTTTTTTGAAAAGAAACTTATTATTCAAAAAAATTACAAATGTTTTGACTTCTAAACTGACTTGACATGTTATGGAGCTTAAGACAAGTCCCCATGGTTTTTAATTCTTCTTTTATAGGATATTTAAGAATGCAATCCCCCTAAAATATGTATTTGTCAGATACATTTGGCAAATGATAAACATTAATATAGGAACAACATGAGCATTAACATTCAAGATCCTAAATGACAAAGATGTTTAGATTTCTTTAGATAAGGACTTTATTAAATACATTATGCTAAAAGTAGAATATTTTTGTATTCAGTAAGTATATTAATTTTGGATTTTCTTAGAATTCTATAAAATTAGATACAATAATGTTACGTTTATTACAGGTAAAAATTGAATAGTTTCAGATAACTCAAAGAAATCTCTTAATTATCAGAGAATAGAAATTAAATAAAAGGATGTCTAAGCTCTATGTGTATTAGCACAGGAAATATAACGGTTTACTGAAATAATATTTTAGTTGTTTAGCTTTCTGGTTTCTTGACTTCTCATAAGTTTTGAAAAATAACAAGCAGCTACAAAAAAGCTATTGATATTTGGAATAGAAACATATTTCTTTCTTAGAATGTGAATATTAAACAGTAAACTTGGAAATTGTAATTATAAGATATCAAAATATAATATAAAAATAATAATGTAGACATGCTATGGAAGATATTCATCAGTAAAACTTAAAGATCAGGAAAAATTCATTTTGAGACAAAATCATTATTGTTAGTAATGAAATAGACTATAAAATAGGTAATTACAGATCCAAATAAGAGTAAAAAAGACTTTATTTTAATCTTCTCTCTTTTCAATGAAACCAGAGTTTCTCAGCCTTGCCCCTGTTAACATTATAGGGTGGATAAACCTTTGTTGTAGGGAGGTGTTCTGCCCACTGTAGGGTATTTAGCAGCTTCCCTGGCCTTCACCCACTAGCTAACAGCAGCAATGCACACAACCAGCCCTTTGTGCTGACAAGACAAAAATGTCTTCAGACTTTGCCAAATGTCCCCTGGGTGGCAAAATCTCCCCTAGATGAGAGCCCTTGCACTAAATATGAAAAGAAACGGCTGACACTTAACAGACATCTCCTTCCTCTATGCAGGAAAATGTATAACCCTATGACAAAGATTTTTAAAATTTTCTTTCATAGATGAGGAAACAAAGGGTTAGAGAATTTAAACAATTTGGCCAGATTAAAAAAAAAAAAAAAGCCAGCGGGTAACAGAGTTACGACTAAAATGAGATACCTGACACTAAAGTTCATACTCTTAATTTCTCATTATTCTGAGATATGATTTTGAGAAAAGCCCTTCAAACTACATGCACCAATTTATTCACCTGTAGAATGAAAACTCTGTAAATGTATCATCAGATATATAAAAATTTAAAGAAAGAAGATATCTAATGAAGGGAACTAAACACGTACTTCTTTAACTGAGGCTATAGTAACCTATAGGTCTATACTTCATGGCAGTTTCAGACATAGGCTAACTTATATTCTCATGTTTCCACTTACAACTTGTGAATCATTAAGAAGTTTGTAGATGCGAGCATTTGTGAGTTTTCACTAGCAAACTTTGGACCATGCCCAGGAGAAAAAAAAAAAAAAACGTAAAATGTTAAATTTCTTAACCTGAAAACAATCAATCTCTACTAGAGAATTTAATTAGCATAAGAAATGAAGTTTTAAAACAAGGGAGTTATGTGTTTTATCATATGCTTTATAAACCCAAAGGTAATACTCATGGATCCAGGTTGGGATTGTACGCTTAAATTGTACAATTCATGACTGCTAAACTAATTACTAGGAATGCGCTTTTGAGAATAACCATTACAGTTTATTCTGGGTGACCTAAAAAAAGAATTCATAGGTTTCATCTCAAACAACATGGACTTTTTACATACAAAAGCAAAACCTGAATTTGAAGTGTGTGTGTGTGTGTGTGTGTGTGTGTGTGTTCATGTGTATGTGTCTGTGTGTGTTCCATATTACAACTCTTGGCTGTTTTTGTCTAAAAAAAATCAAATCGCTAGTTTGACTCATTTTTATTTCTACTGCCTTAACTTGTTATAGTAAATATAAATATAATTTAATTCTCTTGAAATGACTTGACCGTAAGAAAAACTCTACCTCAGTGCTTTGGGAATTTAAATTTTTCCTGATATCTATATCATGGTAAAGAGTGAATGCTTTGAGGAATTGAATTTGGTTTATAAATGTGAGTACAGAGTTTGTGTTTATTGAAAAATAAAACCTGTACTTCTTCAGAACACTTCTTACATGTAGATTTTAAGTTAACATTTCCTTGAATTTTCCCAGTGAACTAAGTATAAAATTTTATTTCAAGATCAATTTACTCTCTGATTATCCCCGAAGATGCATGTGGAAGGTAAGACCACCGAAATTCTCTTTCTCCCACTATTTTTTCCTCTCTCTCTCCTTTCCACTTCATCCCATCCCCATCTGCCCATGGGAGAAATGGAGTCATGAAAACATAGCATTGCATTTTACACACTGCCATAAATGATGAGTGTCTTTAATAGAATAATGTTTATTTTCTTTAAATCTGACCTGGCATTTCAAAACCTGCCAAATTAATGTGCAGAGATAGAAAATAGCATGGTTTTAATATACCTTTATACAATGTGATTTTCATGAACAAGTGAAAGAGAAATAAGACTATTTATGCACGTTAAAATTGTTCTCAGCAGCGAAGTAGTTTCTTTTAAAATATCTTTTAATATTTTCAATGGTATTACACAAGAAAATTAAGATGGTATTTGAAAAGGTCTAATTAGTACAGGTTAAATCACTTTGTTCCAATATTGGTAATGCATCAAAGCATATTCTTTTAAATAGTTTTGTCTCACACATTTACTATTTTCAACAATTCCTATTTTACTACCTAAAGCATATGGTCAAAGTAGAAATAATAATTATAGAAATTTGATAGAAATAAAAGAAGATATTTTACATTTTATGAAGACATTGCTGCTCTATTTGCAATGATTTTTGAAAAAAATTGGAAACGGTGCAAGATATGCTATTTTTCCACTTTATTTTTCTAAGTAGGAAATGTTATAGCTAGGCAAAGTTTTAAATGTGTTCCCTGTATAAATATTACACTAATTTATTATGAGCATGTGAAATCTTAAGTAACACCCGAAGCCAATTCTAATGATGATAAGCTATATTTTGGTATAAGTTTATGAGTCCAAATATGGTGAGAATACTATTGTAACATGAAAAATAGCTCGATTTTGTTGACAAAAATGATTAGTTTTAGAAAAGCTACAAATATAATGAATTGCCATTGTTGGGATTACATTCCAGTATTTTTTCAAACATTATTCCATAATATTAAACAATGGAAAAACACTAATATTATGAAGCTAAGATGGTAGAATGAAAAATAGAGAATAACAAGAGGTATCTAATTGATGTTGGAGCCAACTCTTGATTATTCAGGCTTAAATTCATCCATCTGTGGATGATTCAATCCCTTGCTCCTTCTTCTCCCTTCTACTTTACACACTTTTTAGACATATCACTGGTACTTAGCCCCATCAACATTGGCTGGATAGGAGAAGGGAGAAGAGAGATTAATAAATATTCACTAAATTTCAGTATTTAATATTTTTATCATAGTTTTATCATGCGGTTGTAGATTTGTCATTTTTTGGTTAATTTAGGAGAATACTGATAATCAGTTATATAGATATGGTATGAGACAAATATATTTATATTTGGCAAAAGATTTAACTATGGTCTGTTAAAGATTTAAAAGGATAAGACAGGCTGGGCACAGTGGCTCACACCTGTAATCCTAGCTTTCTGAGAGGCTGAGGCGGGCGGATTGTTTGAGCTCAGGAGTTCGAAACCAGCCTGAGCAAGAGCGAGACCCCGTCTCTACTAAAAATAGAAAGAAATTAATTGGACAACTAAAAATATATAGAAAAAATTAGCCGGGCATGGTGGCGCATG
>CAUYSK010037088.1:0-22516 GCA_963575035.1 Avahi laniger | reverse complement strand
CAAGTAGCTGGGACTACAGGTATGAGCCACCATGCCCGGCTAATTTTTTCTATATATATTTTTAGCTGTCCAATTAATTTCTTTCTATTTTTGGTAGAGACGGGGTCTCGCTCTTGCTCAGGCTGGTCTTGAACTCCTGAGCTGAGAATGATCCGCCCGCCTCGGCCTCCCAGAGTGCTAGGATTACAGGCGTGAGCCACCGCGCCCGGCCTGAATGTATATTTATTTATGTCATTTTGGTACCATGTAGACATAACATATATGTGTATATACATAAATACATCTATACAAATATATGCACACATAAACACAGAGTTTATACTTTTCATTTTAGAATTTTAGTCATGAGATAGTAATATAAACTTACTGGTTTATAAAAGATGGTTTGATTTAACTTATTTATGACAAAATTGGGAGCTGTTGACATGGCTAAACTTTATTTGACCTGATAGATAATGTAATGAAGGCTATAAAACAAAATTTTGGGTAAAGTAGTTCCCATGGCCGTTTGATTCTAAAAATGTTTTTATCCTTTTTTTTTTTTAGTTTTAAATGAATTTAGGGTTAAATTTTTAATGTTTATATTTTAGCTAGAATTGGTTGAATTGTATAAGAAAACAAAACCTCTAAGTAGCCTTGAATTAGTGATACCATAAACAGTGTGTTTTATCGCAATACCAGTAGAAAAATCAACAGATTTAAAGTAGGCAGAAAGAGAGAGAAAGAGAGAGAACTTAGAAGCTTCTACATTTTAACTCTATAGTTGTAGGTTCACCATTTGAGTTCTGAATTTTTTTAATGTAATTTGTCCGTCAGTTTAAATTGTGTACAAGAACGGGCTATATAATATGTAGCCAGCTGGAGTCTTAGAAAACATGGCATGCCTTAATGTTCGAGAATCTCATTTTGTTTTTTATTAATCTCTTAGTTTAGAAAAAAATTGCTGGATCTGTAGTTTTATAATTTCAGTAGTTTTGTTTTCATTCTGTAGTTGTTCTGTTTGTTTTAAATTTAAACGTATTTCCCCTTTTTGAGAGAAGAAAATGTGTGCCCCAAATCTCTGCCTAAGAGCTGTATGGGAGTAGAAGATGAATTCAGATCGTAGTGGGAGAAGAGGGGGAGCAGTGGATGTTTAGAAGCTTTTAGGTGTTATTGGAAGTAAGTCTCTCATTTAATTTGTCTGGTTCTAAGACCAGCTTTTTGAAATTGTGTGCACAAAGAAATTATTTTAGGCATTTTTAAAAGATCTCTGTTTTTGGCCATTGTTTATGTCAATTCTGGGTTAGGTGGATCTACTTATCTAAGTACTTGTAAGTAGATGGACCGTAAATATTATATATAAAACCCAGCTGGTGTATCCTCAGTCTTAGAGGATACATTTTCTGTCTTGGTTGTTTTGCATGAGACAAGTTAAGTAGTGGAGCAAAAATGCCCTCGTACAAATAGGTAAGGAAAGGTTGTCTCACTCCAAACCTCCAGGGTAACAATTCACAGAGCTCCTATTTTACCCTGCCCTAGAATTTAACAAAAACCCTTACCTTGAATTTATAGCAGTAATTCTCATTCTGAGAGAGTCATTGTATCTCCTAGCCAAGGAATAAACCAGTTTTAATAAACCTGAACTTCAGCTAAGACAGGAAATTCATTGATTTGGGGAGGAACTTATCTATAGCACCCAGCAGAGGCATCTAAGTTTGAGAATGCAATGGGTTCTTTGCTGGTACCTGCACAAAGGTTGGAAGCCACTCTGGGTGATCTGGAAAAGTAACTCTGAAATCCTGCCAGCTACACCATTTCATCGACTGAAATTAAGGCTGTTGTGGTAGAAATAATTCGATAAAGGTTTATCGGAAGTCAAATGTGAAGATCGACCCAGGAAGATGCACCAACAAAGTTGCGTGTGTTCCGGGCCGGGCGCGGGTGGCTCACACCTGTAATCAATCCTAGCACTGTGGGAGGCTGAGGCGGGCGGATTGCTTGAGCTCAGGAGTTAGAAACCAGCCTGAGCAAGAGCGAGACCCCGTCTCTACTAAAATTAGAAAGAAATTAATCGGAAAACTAAAAATATATAGAAAAAATTAGCCGGGCATGGTGGCGCATGCCTGTAGTCCCAGCTACTTGGGAGGCTGAGGCAGAAGGATTGCTTGAGCCCAGGAGTTTGAGGTTGCTGTGAGCTAGGCTGACGCCACGGCACTCTAGCCCAGGGAAAACACAGTGAGACTCTGTCTCAAAAAAAAAAAAAAAAAAAAAGAAAATCCACAATGTGTTATGGGATTCAGAACAAGTAGAATTAAAATGTAGGACAACAATAACACAAAGGTTGGGAGAGGAAATGGTGGTATACTGTTGTGTTCCTCTTCTTTTTTTAAACAATCGCCTGAAGATGTAGAAATCATCTTTAGCTTGTGGAATGGACAGAAACAGGATGGGGCTGGATTTGGCCAGTGGATTGTAGTTTGTGGACCCTCCCCAGGTGAGCAGTGAGGTGATGCGAGGGGCTCTGACCAGGAACATTTATTCAGAATTATTATGTTTCTATTTACATTAGGGGGGAAATTAGCATCAGCTTACAATTAATTAGTGCTTTTTTTAGCATTTACTGCAAGTAAGGCACTGCCCTAAGTTTCTCACATGTATTAACTCATTTAAACTGAGACATGGAGAGTTTAGCTAACAGGCCCAAGGTTATATAAGGAAGTGCTGGAGCTCAGATTTGAACTCAGCCAGTCCAGCTCCAGTCTACAACTTTAACCATGATGCTACATTTTCCCTTATGAGAGTTGTAACTACTTTAAGAATGTATAATCATTAAACATTGTATACAGGTATCAAAATATCACATATACCCCCAAAATACGTGCAATGATTACATGGCAATACTTTTTTTTTTTTTTTTTTTAGACAGAGTCTCACTGTGTTGCCTGGGCTAGAGTGCCGTGGCATCAGCAATGTCAAACTCCTGGGCTCAAGCGATCCTTCTGCCTCAGCCTCCCAAGTAGCTGGGACTACAGGCATGCACCACCATGCCCGGCTAACTTTTTTTCTATATATTTTTAGTTGTCCAGCAAATTTCTTTCTATTTTTAGTAGAGACGGGATCTCGCTCTTGCTCAGGCTGGTTTTGAACTCCTGAGCTCAAACAATCTGCCCGCCTCGGCCTCCCAGAGTGCTAGGATTACAGGCGTGAGCCACCGTGCCCAGCTACTTTTTTGTTTTTGAGACAAGATCTCCCTCGGTTACCTAGGCTGTAGTGCAGTGGGACAATCTGCAGCCTTGAACTGAGCTCAAGCGATCCTCCTGCCTCAGCCTCCTGAGTAGGTGGGATTACAGGCATGAACCACTGTACCTGGCAATAAAAATACTAAATAAAGCAAAATAGAAAAAATGTATAATATTCTTGCCCCCATCTCATCTCCACTTCCAAATAGCTCAATATCTCAGGTTTCAAAGATACTTTCATGAAATGGTCAAAGAAGGAACACTCTTGTTTCACTTTATCAGCAATTTGAATTTAAACAATTTTCAGGCTGATTGGAGTAAATCAAATTAGGTAATGTCAATTGTGGGTAAAGATATAATAATCCTGGCAGAAACAGACTGTGCAAATATACAGATTTTGAGTATCAAGGGCTGTACTGTGCAGTCCAGGAATCCCCAGATGAGAAAAATTTCTATGACTCAGGAAGCCTAGACATTGCACTCTTAGAAACAATATATCGAGAAGTTTAAAAAGCAGAAAACAGTAAATAAGAACATTAATAGCTGAAATATGAAGATGACCAGCCCTTTTCTACCCAAACTTCCCAGACTTTGGCTGCTCTTCCTTTTATTCATATTTGGTGGAGATGTGGGGTATCTCCTGCTTTGTGTTCTACCGCTTCTGCCGTCTACTCCCAAACATTCAGGATTCTAACATGCCAGTCCAGTGGGATTGCAATTCAGTGCAGTACCTGATGCCTTTATGGGATCTGTAGGCTGTTTCATGGTCTCTGGCATATCCTTAGCTGCGTGATGGCTTTCCTTGATTGAGCCCAGGGTCACATTGCAGATCCAGCTTTTATGAAGGGTGAAGAAGCGTTTTAATCTCTTTTCCTTGTCAAATCCATTTTATCTTTTTTCCCTTGGCCAGCTCCCTCTGTATTTTCTGGCCCTCCCCTTTAAGTCTTTGGAGCACCTTTTCTATACTGTTTCCTCTATGATACTTGTCCCCAAGGGCAGAATTCCTAGATATAAATTGTCAGCTTGCTATGACATATTTTTGGACATTTTTATTGAAAGAAAACATAAATGCAGAAAAGTATAGGTCATAGTAATTTTGAAGCGTGCTATATTCGGCATGAAACAGTGTAATTAGCCTACTCTTCAATAGACACCTTTTTAGTTTCATCTAGTTTTATGTTTCTCCCCTCCAGGACAAATCTCATGAACTCAGAATTCTAGAGTTAGTGTGCTCTTGAAGATTTTTCAGCCCGATTTCTCTTCATGTGATTGAATATGGTTTCAATAACTATGTTTTGATTGAAGAAATGATTGGTCAATTTCACAGATCACTTGAGTAATTTAGCTGCAATTTATCATTATCAAATGATGTCACAATCTCTTGGAGGTGCTGGAAGCCCTTAGCATGTATACAGGATGATTATTCTTCCCTGGGTCTGCCTTCTAAGTAAAGTTTCCTCAATTTATCCTGTTTTTCTCTTGACAGACGAGTGCTTAACCTTCAGCCTCGAATACTTTGAGAGAGGATGTGTGTGCATGCTTGCATGTGTGCTGGGGGGTGGTGGTGTTGGGGGGGTAGCAGCATAAAGTAACCCCCTGGCCTGTCATGCATTTTCGTTTGCCACCGGAGACAAATTGCATTGGGAGTAAAGGAATCATTAGTACCCACAGATGTTCCACTTGGTACAGCAAAGTTTTATGGAATTGAGAAACTTAACTGATGAATTTAATACTATGCTGTTAAGAATTTTAGACAAGGAAATTAAGCATTATGATTCTAAATGACTTAAGTAAATACAGAAGATTTTGTTAACTTATTAATCTATTTTTGCACACCTCCCCCTACCAATCTATATCATATGCTCATTTTGGTTTCAGATAAGCAGATCTGCATATATGTAACATAATAATTTTCTTCAAGGTCATCACAAACCCTGAAAAAGAAAACAAAGTTTAAATAAAATTACTTTGTTTTCAATAGACTTGCTCCAACATAGTGTCATGCAAATAGTGGGTACTCAATAAATATATGTTGATTTGATTTGCAAGAAAAAGCCCCGATAATTTTTCAAATATAGATGCCGAGTGGGTACCTGGGCCCTCAGCCTAGAGTGTTCATCCAGATAAGATTGAACTATGGGGTTAGGACATCAGGAAGTGATTAATTTTCTTAGGTATTTAACATGATCCTTTGAAGGGGATCAGCTTTTGAATTTTTAAGATTATATTTATTGCAATGGTGCTTCTCTTCTATGTTTAGACATGAAAGTGAATGTCCTTGTTGAACAATAAACACAGGGGAATGACTATGTGACAGAAGTATGTAAAGTATCTTGTAATTCAGTAGGAGAATCAAAGTCTGCTTCAGTTCTTTGCATTCTCAGGGATTCAGAAAGGATTAAGACAACAATAGCTAGAACCTATGTAAGAGAGTAACTGAAGGATAGCATTCCTTGAACCTCAGAAACCCGGGTGAAAGGAATTGGGCAATTAAGGTCTTTAGGAAATCTAATGGGGTCATTTGTGAATGCCATCTTCATGGAACTTGGCAAACTGTCATCTCAGAGATCAAGGGAGGTCACTGGCTTGAGGGTTGAGGGAATGAAAGTGGAGTGACTGTTTCCTGCCAAGTATGTTTAAAGACTCTTAATTCTTGTCTGACGGTAGCTACAGGTTTTTTTCTTTCTTTTTTTTTGGACAATATCAGGGAGATTGTAAAGATACAATGCCTTTGTAAAGTGAGCTCTCTTGATTTTATACCTAAGTTATATTTATATTATATCCAAAGAGCCTATATTTGTTTTTCTTCTTATGCAATCACCAAATATTTATTAAATGTAAATAATGTGTCATGCTGAAGATAAAAGTGCATCTTAAATACATTCATGCTGTTACCAATATATAAAAAATGAGTATGGGGGAGATTTTTTATTACTCTGGGTAGGTAGGCATGGAGGAATTTGAAAGTGGGAAAAAGTAAAATTATAATATCCAGCTCAAGAGTGTTGTATATTTTAATTTGGGTTATAACAGTGGGTCTAAACGAGGATGACAAGGGATCTGAAAAAAAGAAGTCACCTGAGGAGAAGAGGAAGAAATTAGGTGGAAGGAGTGTATATTAAGCAAATACGTAAGAGCTGTTTTTAAGTATCTGAAGGACTGTCTGGTAGAAGAAAGAATTAGTTTTCTATTTTGGTGCAGAGCAAATGGATAGGAGTTATAGGGAGGTGAAGAACTTTGTATAAGAAACACTTTGAGTTGACCTGGCAAGGGTCTTCATGCTTTTACAAGTATGCAAGGATGCTAGATCTAATGAGGTGGGCAGCTTGTTGCAATATGTTGATAGTTTTTTAGCATGAATTTTGCCAAGGTATAGGAAGGTTTGGAGCACGGGAGAGCTTTTCATGAGGTAGGTTGCCTGGCAGCATTTGTAATACACATGTGAAGTGATAGATGCTGTTCTACGATGGTGGAGATGGGAATGAGTTTTGAGAGACATTTTCATGAAACATTAACAGGGCTTGTGAAAGACAGATGCAGAGAGTGAAGGAGAAGGAGGAGTCTAACATAATCCAAGGCCATATTCTGAGTGATGAGGGGATTGCTGATACCACTGATGGAGTCAGGAAAGTCGTGTGAGGGAGACACGTTACGGATATTTTTGAGGAAGAGAAGGAAGAGGAGAGGGAGCAGGGGGAGATATGTGCATAAATAAGTTTGCTTCTAGACATGCCAATTACCTAAGTGGAAAGACATTTGGAGTTGGCTCAGGTGCAGATGCCAATGTGGAAGAGCAGTCCTGGTGGAAGCTTCTGCAAGGGAGGTGAGTCAGAGGCCTGAGGGGTAAGCCCACATAAACCCCCTCATAATGGGTACTGAGGGTCTTTTGATGGTTTGGAGAAGTTTCTGTATCTGCGTGGGAGCGGACAGTGGCATGGGAGAATGGAAGGCTGCAGGGGTTCTTATTTTTAAATCATATAACGGATTCTGACAGATTCCTCTTGCATTTCAGACAGTGACTAAAATAAAAACAACCCTCAAAGCACCAATTTGCAAATCACAATATTCCCATGAGCTATTTTACTTAGGCTTGGGCACATCTGAAGAATCATTATTGTTGTGAATACTTTTATAGAAATCCTTCCTTTTCACTCTTAACAACTCATACAGGGAAAACATAACTTTAAGCAAATGTTATCCTGAAAGACATCGAGCCATCTAGCAACAAATACTTCTTGCTGGATCATCTGCTGCATGAGACAATCACCTGCTCTGTAGCTCTGTACGTGACCCCCAGGATTTCTCAAGAATAAAGGAGTGACAGTTCAACAAAGGGTAACTTTTATCTTTGTTGTTTCTATCCATGGAAATTTGAGTACATTGTTTTTCAAGTGATTGACAAAATGGTGTAAATGGAACCATATTAAGTACAGGGAGGTTATAATATAATATATAGATACTCATTTAATTACTGTTTCTGTAGCACCTGGCTATACCTCTGTTGAAAGCATTTTGGAGATGAAAACAAACATCCATAAAATAGCAACCGCTCTTTTATTAGTATTACTTGGGGTATGTCCACACTGATTCCTTCCATTTTAATGACGTTGCTCTCTCAGAATTGGAGCAGAAGTGTTGACTAAGTGTGGAACAATCAAAAGCTATTGTTTATAGTGTAGTTTTACTTTCAGGTCTGAAAAATTCTGTTTTGATGATTCTGAATAATCACCAGGTGATTGGTAAAGCTAAACACATTCCTGTGAATTGATTTACTCATCAGCTGGGCAGATATAGGCCACGCTGGTTGGGTAACGATGGATGTAGAACAACAGGTACCTCCTTGCCAATCTGGTATTAATGCTAATTTCAAAAAGCTCCTGTCCACAGAAAATATAAACATTGAATTCTGTGGTGGCAAGATTTCTCAAAAGTCTACTTCAGTTACTACAAATATTTATGAATGTGTACAGCCATCCTTAAACTTGTTTTAAATTATAATTCTTATAAGTTATTGTAAACAGAAATCTTTGGTTCAAGCATCATGCACTTTCCAGTTCTTGTAAACTAAGCTGGAGCTGTTTAAAAATAAGAATTTTATGTTTGCAGCACAGGTATTTTTGTTTTCATCACAAAAACCATTCCCAGCTCTTCAGGAAGAAGAGAAGTAACAATTATAAACCCACTGAGGCCCACGTGGCTAAAATATAAAGATAGAGAATGATGATTTTTTTTTCCCTTTGTTAATGTCAAAAATATCTTCAAATGGACTTGTTAGAGGTCAAGTTAAAAACCACTTGGCTGGTAACTTTCATCTACACAACTGGAAATTTCATGGTTCACGTCTCTAACCACATATAAGTATGAATCTGGAGGTGGCCTCAAGTGGTGTTTTTGATCTAAGCACGAACGCAGCTGCGATGTGCTCTAATATTAGCAAAGAGGACCTGCTTTCCCAAAGGGAGGATGGTTTAAGGCTCTATTTTTGTTGTTGAGCAAATGCTGTTGGAAGTAGCAGAAGGTTACCCTTTTCCCATCACCTTAATTCCAGAGATACTCACAGACCTGACATGAGGCTGTTGGCTACTCGTCATAAGACTTCTCTGTCAAAGTGAATTCAGCTGATGAGCTCTGAACACGCTTACAGTTAGATAATAGATGAAAGCGTCTCAAGATAAACGAGGTGCTTATAGAATACTGGCCAAAGTTGTTTAAAAGAGGATGGCAAAGGCCGTTAATTCTCATCAGGCGGTTTCAAAAGGCAAGTGGGTATTTGACTTCTTACTGAAGCGCACATTATCTTACCTTTGTGCGAGAGGGGGACCTCGCTGAAAGGGCAAGAAGGCCTTTTAAAAGTGATGCTACATACCATGCACTCCTGAAAGGAGAAAGGGAATTTTTTTCCCCGCAAATATGATAAAGGACTTTTGTAGCCATCTTTCCAGGTTAACATTTTGACCAAGTTATATCACATAAAATACTCTTGTTTTGCCACGCTCTGTTCATCTTTCTCTCTACGCTGAAAGCTCGAATTATATCTGTGGAAGATATTAACACAAACATTGATCATCTTTTCTTTTCAGGAGCTGGTCATATCTAGACGCAAACTGAACACTCTTCTGGGTGATCTATTATTTCTATCTTCACACGTTAGAATGTGGCTTTAAAACATAGATTGGTCACATTTTTTCCCACTGAAATAGCCAGTATGCCTCCAATTACAAGTAAGTTACATTTTGGGTTGATATCTGTTAGTATGATTTATTAATAGCAAAACAATTCTTTTTAATATTTAAAATAAAAAAATTGACAATTGGATTAGCATATCTTCCTTCTCTCACAAACATGAAAGTGTAAGTTTGCCCAGAGAAAGACTTTTTGTAGCTTTTCTTTTTCATTTTGATGCACACGTTTAAAGCTCAGAAGAATGTTGTCAGAATCAAATTTGAAAGGTAATAAAAGAAATGTATTAAAACATGATTTTCCAAAAGGGAGTCCAGAAACCCAGATATAGGGATTCTAGATAATTCACAATGCCTCACACAAGAGAGATTCTCCTGCATACTCATCTGCTGCTTCCTATTTCACCGTAATTTATCCATTCATTCAGCAAATAGTAACTGAGTGCTTTCTGTGTGTAGGTATTGTGCTGCAAACTGGGTTTACAAAGAAGAGGACTCGGGCACTACTCTCAAAGAATTCAGTCTAGAGATGGGCATGGTTGGTCACCACTGCTCAGCAGCACGGACTAGACATTCTGAGAGGGTGAGCAAAGTCTCTAGCCAGCCCAGGCTGGGGGACTCTGAGAAGGCATCCTATATTCTTGGAGTCTAGAACAAGCACAAGGATAAGTTAACTGCAGAGCTGAGTGAGAGGGAGGATTCTTCGGGCAGGGGCTGCTAAGGAGCTAAGACCTTAAGGGAAGTGAAGGTGTGAGAAAAAGAGTGATCAGGGACATGCAGCCTCAGTGTGAGGCAAGGGGTGGCAGGAGATGAAGGACCAAGTGGCCTCACACGCCTCTCTGAGGCTCAGAGTCAGATCTCCGTTACACAACTGCCTGAAACCCTCAAGTGGCTTCCCATGGCACTCAAGGAGCAGAAATCTGAAAGGCCTGCACAGCTGGCTCCATGCTACCTCTCTGATCTCTCCCTCTGCTCCAGCTGTATCTACTCTTTGTCATTCATTCCTGAAACCCTCCAGGATGTAAGCCCATTGCTCCTTCTTGCAGGGATGCTCCTCCTCTCCAGGTTGGTTTGGCTCACTGTCTCACCTCCTGCAGGGCTTTGCTCGAATGCTACCTTCCCGACTAGGTGTTCTCTGGATGCTCTGCTGGAAATGGCAATCCTCTCCCTTCTCCACCCTGCTCCAACATCTTTCCCTGTCCCCCTTTTCTCCAGTAGCACTTTACTGTCATTAGGCTTTCTATGTATTTGACTTATTTGTTTATTAAATGTTAGCTCTCTGTAGGCAAATTTTTTCATCTGGTTTGTTCCTTAATGTAGCTCTAGTGCCTAGAACAGTCCTGGTACATAGTAGGCGCTCAGTAAATATTTACCAAATACATCCTACTATACTTGTAATTGGCACATGTGACTTAAGAATTTAATTTTGCACATGAAGCAAAGCAAAAATGAATTCCAACACTATAAAATTATATTTTGTATATTTTTCTAATTTTATGTATAGTCCATTTTTTATACATTTATATATTTATACATTTTTTCTCCTATATAGGACTATATATAAAAAATACATATATTGTATATTGTGAGCACTCAAGGACCATTCCAGGGTAATTTTGACTGTACATGATTTATGTTTTAGTTGCTTCTGGAACCTAATTACCATGTAAGATGCAATTTCCTGTAATTCTGAAGATAACATGAAACTCTGAAGGAATTTAAGCAAGAGCCTGATATAATCAAATTTATATATTTGGAAAGATCACTCTGTCTGCAGTAGAAGAATACATTGGAGGGGGATTGTATTAGGGGCAGGGTCATTGCACAGTGTTGCCAAATTCTCCCTGAGAGATGATGGTGTCCTGCACTAAGGTAATGGTAATGGGGATGGAAAGAAGTAGGTGATTTGAGGTCGGGTGTGGTGGCTCATACCAGTAATCCTAGCACTCTGGGAGGCCGAGGCGGGAGGATCGCTTGAGGTCAGGAATTTGAGACCAGCCTGAGCAAGAGTCAGACCCCATCTCTACTAAAAGTAGAAAGAAATTAGCTGGAAAATGAAAAAAAATAGAAACACTTAGCTGGGCAGTCCCAGCTACTAGGTAGGCTGAGGCAGGAGGATCGCTTGAGCCCAGGAGTTTGAGGTTGCTGTGAACTAGGCTGATATTATGGCATTCTAGCTTGGGCAACAGAGTGAGGCTCTGTTTCAAAAAAAAAAAAGTAGGTGATTTGAGATATATATTAAAAATATGGTTTATAGAACTTGATGTTGAAATTGTGGACTTTAGCTAGAGCTTATCCTTATATCACCAAGCTAGGGAAAGGGTCCTGAAACATCATTTGCCAAATTGTGCTTATCCGTAACTAGTTTATGATTATATAAACACAGATGTTGGATAAGACTAAAACTAAATAATTCTGGATGGAGAGTGAAGGCAAGCAAACAGAGTTAAATTGACGTTGTGCTCCTAATCAGAACACAAATGTTAGTGAAAATAAAGATGCTCTAGTTAACTTAAGACTGTGGTAAATCCTAAGTTCAAAATAGGATGTGCCTCCAAAATCCTTTTGGGTTTCTTGCTTGGAACTTGGGATATATTTCCTAAAGATATGAAGTTCTAAGATGTGGTTAGGTTTACACCAATCTATTTAAGTTAAAATGTAGCTAAAAAGCATGTTTTTGACATAAACAAATTCTAGAAAGACTACTATCATAAAAACACAAATTAGATAATACAGAAAATGTGAAATGTCAACAAGATATTTAATGATACTAATTTTAACTGTTGATCCTTGAAGTCTAGTAGATTTAATTATGTGAAAATAAGGACGTTAATGGAACCTTGAAGATTATGAAGTAAAGTTCTTTCAAAGGATATAGCATTGGATCTTTAGCATATGTAATAAAGAATAAGATTAGGAGTTTTAGTTATGCAATGTGTGTCAACTAAGTTGCATAGCTGTCAACAAAGTTAATGTCTTCTTAGAGTTAGTAGATGTATTGTGCCTACTGTGGGGAAAGTGGTAATCCTACTCTATTTTGCTCTGGTCAGATTGCTCTTGAGAATTGTAATTAGTACTGGACACAATTTCAGAAAGATGTAGACAAACTAAAATGTGTTCAAAGCTGATAACTCAAGAGGATGAGATTATTGGATAACCAGGAAGTGTTTACCTTGGATGAGAAGGTACTAAAAGATATAAAGTCATCCAGTGAAAGGGAATTAAGAAGGTTCCATAAGTTCCCAAGACACAAAATTCGCATGAATACAAGTTATAGCAAGTAAAATGGGGTAAGGAAAGAGGACAACACACATGAATCTTCTGAGAGGGAAGAAAGGTAGTGAGGGAGAAACCATGTTGAATCATACTGATTCTCATGCCAGCCAGTGAGTGGGACCATCAGCCCAGGGCAGCGTGGTGTCTTCAGAGTAAGGTGAATGGCCTCAGGGTAATGAGGAAGCTACAGGTCTACATTAACAACATGGGATACTCATGAGCTACCCACTTGCCAGTGTAGTCAAGCCATACATTCTTCTTCCCATAGATAGGGTTACACCCAAACCATTTCAGAAAGTTAGATCCATGCCACATTTTAAGTATTGTTAGGAAACAAAATCTGAAATTTTTGTCACCTGTGTTAGCGTCAGACAACTTTCGCAGTTGGGAAGTTCTCCCTTATGTCTAGCTCCATTATTTCTCTTCTGCCCATTAAAGCATTTAGTAAATCTAATGGAGCCATCCTGGAACAGAATTGTCTCATAGTTCGGTCCTCAGTATGGGAGAAAAATTATTGATGATTTTCAATCAAATGCCATTATATACATGAAAGATATTTTTTTTAAATTTCAGAAAATTATGGGGTACGAACATTTTGGTTACATGTTATGACTTTGCCACACTGAAACCATGATTTGAGGTGTGCCCTTTCCCTCCTACAATGCTCACCACATCCATTAGTTGTGAGTTTATCCACTCCCAACCCCCCAACCCCCAGTGAATATTACTACTGTGTGAGCACCTTAGTGTTGATCAGTTAGTGCCAATTTGATGGCGAGTACATGTGGTGCTTATTCTTCCATTCTTGTGATACCTCACTTTGGAGGATGAGCTCAAGCTCTATTCAGGAAAATGTAAGAGGTGCTAGATAACCATTGTTTTTGGTAATTGAGTAGTATTCCATTGTATACATATACCATATTTTATTAATCCACTCATGGATTGAAGGGCACTTGGGTTGTTTCCACATCCTTACAATAGTGAATTGTGCTTCCATAAACATTCGAGTACAGATGTCTTTATTATAGAATGTCTTTTGTTCCTTTGGGTAGATGTCTAATAGTGCTTAATGCTGGATCAAATGATATTTCTATTTTTAGTTCTTTGAGGTATCTCCAAATTCTTTTCCACAGAGGTCGTACTAATTTGCAGTCCTACCAGCAGTGTAAGAGTGTTCCTATCTCTCCACATTCTCATCAGCGTTTGTTGTTTTGGGATTTTTTGATGAAGGCCAATCTCAGTGGGGTTAGGTGATAGATCATTGTGGTTTTGATTTGCACTTCTCTAATGATTAGAGATGTTGAGCATTTTTTTTATATGTTTGCTGGCCATTATTCTGTCTTCTTTTGAAAAGTTTCTGTTCATGTCCTTTGCCCATTTATTGATGGGGTTGTTTGATTTTTGCTTGTTGATTTTTTTTGAGTTCTAGATAGATTCTTGTTATCAGCCTTTTATTGGATGTGTAGAAAGAAAATATTTTCTCCCATTCTATAGGGAGAATGGGAGATATTCACTCTAACGATAGTTTCCTTGACTGTGCAAAAGCTTTTTAATTTGATCAGGTCCCATTTATTTATTTTTGTTGCTGATGTGATTGCTTTGGGGGTCTTCTTCATAAATTCTTTGCTTAGGCTGATGTCTGAAAGAGTCTTCCCTACATCTTCTACTAGAATTCTGAAGGTTTCATGCCTTAGGTTTAAGTCTGTTATCCATTGTGAATTGATTTTTGTAAGAGGTGAGAGGTGGGGATCCAGTTTCAATCTTCTGCATGTAGTTATCCAATTTTCTCAGCACCATTTATTGAAAAGAGATTCTTTTCCCCAGTGTATATTTTTGTCTGTTTTGTCAAAGATTAGATGACAATATGCAGATAGTTTCATCTCTGAATCCTCAGTCCTGTTCCAAAGGTCTATATTTCTGTTCTTGTGCCAGTACCATGCTGTTTTGGTTACTGCAGCCTTGTAGTAAAGCTTGAAGTCTGGTAGACTGATACCTCCCAGTTTATTCTTTTTGCTTAAGATTGCTTTGGCTATACGAGATGTTCTCTGGTTCCATACAAGGCATAGAATTATTTTTTCTAGATCTGTAAAGAATGATGATGGTACTTTGATAGGGATTGCATTAATTCTATAGATCACTTTGGGTAGTATGGACATTTTAACAATGTTGATTCTGCCAATCCATGAGCAAGGTGGATTTTTCCATCTGTTTACATCTTCTACAATTTATTTTCTTTGTGTTTCATAGTTCTCGCTGTATATGTCTCTCACCCCTTTCATTAAATATATTCCTAGATATTTAATTTTCTTTGAGGCTATTGTAAAAGGTACTGAGTATTTATTTGATTTTTGGCTTGACTATTATTGGCGTATGTGAATGCCTCTGATTTGTGTGTATTGATTGTGTATCCTGAGACTTTACTGAATTCATTTATCAGTTCCAAGAGTCTCTTGTGAATCCTTGGGATTTTCTAGATATGATATCATATCATAAGCAAAGAGTGAGAGTTTCATCTCTTCTGCCCCCATTTGGATGCCCTTAATTCCCCTCTCTTTTCTAATTGCTCTAGCAAGGACTTCCAGCACTATGTTGAATAGAAGTGGAGATAGTGGGCAACCTTGTCTGGTTCCAATTCTAAATAGGAATGGTTTCAATTTTTCCCCATTTGTATGATATTTGCTGTGGGTTTATCATATATAGCCTTAATAATTTTAAGATATGTCTCATCTGTGCCTATTTTGTTAAGAGTTTTTATCATAAAGGTGTGCTGGACTTTGTCAAATGATTTTCTGCATCTATTGGGAGAATCATATGGCCTTTGTTCTTGCTTTTATTTATGAGATGTATTACATTTATAGATTTGCATATGTTGAACCAGCCTTGCATCCCTGGGATAAAGCCCACCTGGTCATGGTGAATTATTTTTTTGATATGCTGTTAGATTCAATTTGCTAAAATTTTGTTGAGGATTTTTACATCTATATTCATATTGGTCTATAGTTTTCTTTTTTTGTTGTGTCCTTTCCTGGCTTTGTATCAAGATGATATTGTCTTCATAGAATGAGTTGGAGAGGATACCATCTTTCTCAATGTTGTGGAATAATTTCTGTAGTATAGGTATGAATTCTTCTTTGTATGTTTGGTAAAACTTGGAAGTGAACTCATCTGGTCCAGGACTTTTCCTTTTTGGAAGGTTTTTAATTGCTGGTCCAATTTCTGTGCTTGCTATTGGTCTGTTCAGGAATTCTATTTCTTCCTGGGTGAACTTAGGGAGGTTGTATGTTTCCAGGAATTTGTCCATTTCCTCCACATTATGTAGTTTTGGGGTATATAGGTTTTTATAGTATTTAAAGATAATGTTTTGTATTTCTGTGGTGTCTGTTGTGACCTCTCTTTTTTCATTTCTAGTTGAGTTTATTAGAGTCTTTCCCCTTTTTGTTCTTGTCAATCTAGCAAGAGGGCTGTCAATTTTGTTTATCTTTTCAGAAAAACCAGCTTTTGATTTTGTTGATCTTCTGTACAGTTCTTTTGTTCTCAGTTTTATTTAGTTCTGCTCTGATTTTAGTTATTTTTTTCTTCTGCTAGGTTTAGAATTGATTTGTTCTTCCGTTTCCAGTTCCTTCAGATGGTTTATTATGTTGTTGATTTTTGAGCTTTCTGTTTTTTGAATGTGAACATTTAATGCTATTAATTTTCCTCTCAGGAATGCTTTTGCTGTATCCCACAGATTTTGATAACTTGTGTCCCCATTATCATTTAGTTTGAAGAATCTTTTGATTTCCCACTGTATTTCTTGCTCGATCCAATAGTTATTCAACAATTATTTAATTTCCATGACTTTGTGAAGTGGTATTTCTGTTGATACTGAACTCTAATTTTATACCACTATGATCTGAGAAAATACATGGTATAATTTCTATTTTTTTGAATTCGTTGATGTCTGATTTGTGGCCTAGTATGTGATCAATTTTGGAGAAAGTTCCATGAGCTGATGAGAAGAATGTATATTCGACTTTCTTTGGGTGGAATGTTCTGTAGATGTCTGTTAGACCCTTTTGTTCTAGAGTTCTGTTTAAGTCCATTATGTCTTTGCTTATTTTCTGTTTGGAAGATCTGTCCAGTTCAGTCAGTGGGGTGTTGAAATCCCCAGCTACTGTGGCATTATTGTTTATCATGCTATTTAGATCTGATAGGGTTTGCTTTATGTATCTGGGTGCTCCTGAGTTGGGTGCATAAATATTAAGAATTGTTAAGTCTTCTTGTTGGATCTTCCCTTTCACCATGATATGGTGGCTGTCTTTGTCCTTTATTACTTTTGCTATTTTAAAACTTATATTCTCTGAAATAAGTACAGCTACCCCTGCTTTCTCTTGGCTTCCGTTTGCCTGGAGGATTGTTTTCCATCACTTGACTTTTAGCCTGAAAGTATCTTTGAGAGTTAGATGTGTTTCCTGTGGACAGCAGATACTAGGCTTGTGGATTTTTATCCCTGCAAGTCTATGTCTCTTCAGAGGACAATTCAAGCCATTTGCATTTATTGAGAGGATTGATATTTGGGGTAGATTTCTGTTCATATTGTTGGGTGAATTCCTATTGTTTTGTTTTACTTCTTGAGCCATCATGGAATCCAGGTTCTAGACTTTAACTCTTGAGTGATTTTACTTTGGAGAGTATCTATTGCACTGTTCAGTGTGTAATGCAGGTCTGAGTACTTCCTGTAGGGCTGGTCTGGTCTTTGCAAATTCCATCAGTGATTGCTTGTCTGGGAAGGTCTTTATTTCTCCCCCATAGATGAAGCTTAGTTTTGCTGGGTAGAGAATTCTAGGTTGGCCATTATTCTGTTTTAGAAGATTAAAGATAGGCACCCAGTCCCTTCTGGCTTGTAAAGTTTCAGCTGAGAAGTCTGCAGTTAGTCTGATAGGTTTTCCTTTGTAGGTTATCTGCTGTTTTCACCTTACTGCTCAAAGGATTGTTTCTTTCATGTTTACTTTGGTCAGCCTGATAACTATGTGATGTGGTGATTGCCTTTTCACATTGAGTCTTGCAGGAGTTCTGTGTGCTTCTTATATCTGGAAATCTAGATTTCTGGCCAGGCCAGGCATATTTCCTCCAGTATTCCATGAAATAAGTTTTCCAGCCCTTGTGTATTTTCTTCTTCTCTCTCTGGAATGCCTATGATTCTTATATTTGGCTTATTTACATAATCCCACATTTCTTGCATGTTTTGATCTTGCCTCTTGTTTCTGTGTTCTTTTTCTTTATCCGATTTGTTTAGCACATAGGAATTACCTTCAAGCTCTGAGATTCTTTCCTCTGCATGATCCATTCTATTCTTGAGGATTTCCACTGTATTTTGAAGTTTCTTGAATGCCTCTTTCATTTCCAAGATTTCTGTTTGGTTTTTCTGCAGTATTTCAATTTCTTTAGAGAATTTTTCATTCATTTCTTGTATTGTTCTCATGGCTTCTTTATGCTGGGTTTCTATTTTCTCTTCAATTCCATTGAGTTTTCTTACAATCCATATTCAGAATTCTTCCTCTGCCAGTTTACTCATATTGTGTTTAAGTTGGTATCTATTGATGGAGATGTTTTCTTTTGGGGGTGATTTTCTCTCTGATCTTTCATGTTTCCTGTGTTCTTTTGCTGAGTCTTTCTCATTAGGCTACTTTGTCAAGAACTGGGGGTGCTGGGTCTAGTTTATGGCCTTATCTCCAAGTCTCCAAAGGGACACTCCTTGACAGTGCTGGGGAGATGCACTCTGGTCCTGTATTGCCTTAGAGGTATTTTAGCCTGTTGGATTATCTCTGACCTATTGCCTTCACCTCTTGCCAAAGGAGATTAATGAGTTTGGACCCGTTGCTTAAGCTCCCAGGTGGTGAATCACTCTTGGGTATGTGACTCTGCTGCCTTACAATAATTTGTGATGGAAGGCACTGTGTTGAGCTATGGGGTTACCCTCTCTGTTGCTTGTAGTTTGCGTAGAGGAGTCGATTATCAAGGTATTCCAATGCCTAAATCCTCGAATGGGGTATACAAGTGCCCTGATCGCTGGGAAATGTCTTGTCACTCCCAAGGGTAACTTAAACTCTGTTGCCACTTTAGGTGGAGTAAGGGCAACGGGTACCTGCAAGCCTGAGAGCATGTACTTTTGTGATTGCTTGATCTGCTGCTAGGGGAAAGCTGCTAATATGTTATTCAGGGCTCTTTTGCCACACTTCTGAAGCAGCTCCAGGTGAGGGGGTATCAATTGATGCAATTGCTGAGGATTCTGGTCAGGATTTTCCTTCTAGTCCACAGCCCCAAAGCTGGCAGTGGCCTGAGTACCAAGGGCGAGCCCTAGTGTTATGTTGTCATCAGATAATCAAAACCACCAGGCGGACCGAATCAACAGTCTGTCCCCTTTTGCTTAGTTCCAACGTCCCACAGATTCTGCCCTGCCGGAGAGAAAGTCAAACGGCCAAGCTGGGGGAGTGGCGCTGCCTGAGGCTGCCCAGTGTCTCAGCCCAGGAAGCGGCTTCTCTTGTTACTCCCCATCTCCAAGGGTGAGCTTTACCCCAGCAGCTCGATAGACAGGAACGCTGCCTGAGGCTACCATGTGTCTCAGCCCAGAAAGTGGCCTCTATTCTCCCTCTACACCTCCAGGGGCAGGGCCCTTCCTGCCAGCATGAAAAGGCAAGCGGCAGGGTTGGGGGAGGAATGTTCAGAAGGCGGCTTCTCTTGTTACTCTCCTCCTCAAGGGCAGGGCCTGCTCTGTCAGGCAGAGGCAGTGGCGCCGCCTGAGACCGTTGCCTGAGATTGCCCTGCTGGGCTGGGGAAGGGGTGTTGCCCAGAACCACAATGCGCCACAGCATTTCTAGGCTATGGACCCCCCAAAATAGCAGCCGCCCACCCACAGAGAGCCAGCACTGGAGGCCACTGCTCAGGGGGCTGGAGGTGCTGGGTTTGGCGGGCTGTCTCAATGAGCCGCCGGCTGTCCTCACTGCTTCCCTGACTCACAGTCTCATGTTAGTCCAGTAGAGGGTCCTGCACTCTCCGTCCCACCCTGTGCCAGCTGACTCTTTGGCGGTTTCCAGGGGCAGAGCCTCCCTTTCGGTGTTCACCTCCCTTGTTCTGGTCCCAGTGACCACCAGAGGGGAGGTGCCTGTCTCAAACTCCCTCCTGTGGACTTGGGAAGTGTCCACTCAGACCAGGCCCTCCGGCTCCCAGTGTGGACCTAGCACAGAGCACTGGAGAGTTCAAAATGTTTCCTGTCTTTGTCTCTTCTCCACACAGCCTATCAGCCCATGCTACAACTTCGCACTGAGTTCAGGCGCTTCCCTGCCTGAGCGGATGTGGAGGTCAGTGGAAGAAGAGTTGTCCTCCTGTGGGCCAGATCACACTGCCCTGGCCCGCCGAGCGGTGTGGCCGTCCCACGCTCTATTCCCTATTGTATATCTCGCACTCTCCAGACTTTGTGGTTGATTCTCCAATTCAACATTTTTTTTTTCCAGCGCTGCTTGTCCGATGCTGTTCTTGTGGGAGAGCGATCCACTTGTGTGTAGCTATCCGTGTTCTTCACCTCCTACTCTGGGAGCAGAGAGCCAGGGGGTAACCACTAATCCACCATTTTTTTTCCTCCACTATGTGAAAGATCTTTAAAAATATTAAATGCTACAAAAGAAACACCTATCATTGTGATTCAGATTATATGACTATTATTGTTAATTTTTTCTTCAGAATTTAATGTCTTATCCCATAGTCCTTTTCATCTTTCTATATAGAATCTGTTTTCCCCCCTCAAAATTCATGACAGTATCTCAGGCTTAATAGTGTTAATTTGAACCAAAAATGTTCATGAAACGCTACGTGGCCTCCTCACCATACAGCTCTGGGCTTCTTGAGCTGCTTCATATAAAGCAACCCTAACAACATACCAGGATTTCTTAGCTAGTGTTGATTATGTTCTCAGGTATATGATAGTAACACATAGTATAGAAATACCCTTATGGCTCTTGTGTTCTAAAATAGTATGTAAATAAATATACAAAGTACAAAAATATTATAAAATTTAGTAAATGAAAAAATAGACATTTGCTAAATCCTATTTGGTTTTTCATTAGGCTAATTATGTGTGGGCTGAGGAGATGAGAGATGGACTGGGAGAAGTTAAAGAGTGACTGAATTGAAAGATGAAGTTCACAAAAGGAGATTGATAAGGTGCACACAGAAGAGGGAATAACCACTAGAGAGATGTGCAGGAATACATGAACAGTGCGGGAAGACTTTTAGCCAGTATTGCCTCTAAGGGCAACCCTTCTCCCTATCTTCACTCTTGACTTCTTATTTTTCAAATTCAGTTTGTTTTTCAGTTTCCAGCAATCAAAGACATAATGTAAAGGAGATTATTTTCAATTAAAATAGATGATATATGGGTCTTTGGCTAGAAATGGGATGGCAACAGGTTGTGCTGATGTTACAGTTACACTTCTTTTCTATATAAATTTTACCTTTTAAATAGTTTAATAACAGATTCATATTTTAAAAGTACAGTAAGGGAAAACACTCGGCCTTTGTTATTAAGTACATATTGAATTTATTTTCTTGAACTGCATTCATTTGATGAATGGCTTACTCTCCTACCCCACAGTAAAAGTTTATTTGCCCATGCTTTAGGAGAAGGAAGCTACCTTGCGTCCTGTGCGCTGAAAGGATTTCTTATTCTCTGAAAAGTCTTAGCATCTGGGCTGATTCAGCACTCTCTGGTTTCAGAAAGGAAGTAAAATTAATCTACTGACCTCATTAAGTCAAATAATACTTTGTCTGGTTGGTCTTCGGTGTTTTGAATTTGAAAATGAATTCTTCAAGTTCCAAATTTTGGCTTAACTTCTATACCACAGGCTTCTTTAGACATAGTTCCTGGAAGTGCCTGTCTTATCTCGTTCCAGAGACTAGATCTTGTGTGTGTTAGAAAGGTAAGTAAAAATTAGAGGCCCGTGGAAATCCCAACCATGTCAAATTCTTCTTCATTCATTTCAGCTTCCTGGACAGAAACAGTTTGAGACTAAACTTCAAGATGGTAGAAGAGATACTTTTAATTGAGTAATGCTTACCTTTCCATTCTACTGAGTCCTGTTTGAAACCTTCTCTGCGTGTAATAGTTTGAAGCAGATCATCTCTGAAGATACTGTTGGAGAATCCCGAGGGATGCCACATTTGTTTTTCAATCCTTTTTTTTTTTTTTTAAATCTTTATGTGTTACTGGGCCTTAGGAGTGTGAAAAGAAAATAGAAGATTCAGGAATAAAATGTATTAAGAAAAAAAGGTAGTCTACTTGTAAAGTTTTGAGAGGAAAACTAGAATTCAAACAGACTAGCTCCTCAAAGAATACATGGCTATTTAGGGCATAAACCCCTCAATATTATCAAGGTCAGAGTTTGTCTGCTCGGGGCGGAAAGAAAGAGAGCTATTTTCTCACTTGATTGTCCTAACCGTTGCAAAAGCATCGGGGAAAAAGCTGTTTTTGTTAGGAAGACAGTAACTTGTTGGAAAGGGCTCAAGGTTTCTTCTATTTTGAAGACTAGATGTATGCATAGTGTCCTTGTTTTTTGTTTCTCTTTTTTTTTTAATCTCATGTGCAAAGTGACTTTTCTGTCTCTCTCTCTCTCTCTCTCTCTCTCTCTCTCTCTCTCTCTCTCTCTCTCTCTCTCTCTTTCTCTCTCTCTTTATGGGACGTGATGTGATGTGCACACTTACTCAAAATGGTGACAAGTTTGCTCTCTCAATGGAAAACTTAGCCTTTGCATGGTAGGCAGCAAAGCCCAATTCCTTTGAGTTACTTAGCTCTTCCATTTGTATTAGAAACAG
>CAUYSK010037085.1:0-17716 GCA_963575035.1 Avahi laniger | reverse complement strand
CTGCTAGACTAGATTGTATCTCTCATCAGCCATTTTAATAATGTTCTGTAATTGTACATTATACCATTTGGTATCATTTCAATTAATTAATATTTGTGTAATAATTCATTTAAGGTTTATGTTTTCTCCAATAGACTTCAGTGCCAGGGAACATGGGGCCAGGAAATATATCTGCCTTGTTAGTTGTAATATGTAATATGTAACTTGCACAGTATTTGACATAGAGTAGGACCACAGGAAATATCTACTGAATGAGCAGATAATTAAATGGATGGGTGGATAGATGCGTGCATGGGTGGATGTTATGTGGATGGTGTTACAAAATATGCTGACATAGAGTCTACTAGTTTAGGGTATATTTTAAAGTGACTATACGCCTTTCAATTGGCTTCTTTTCTATTCATGGCTAGAAATTTAACAGAAACTTTCAAGATATGTTTTCAAAGTAGATGTGCCTTAATCTTAACCAATAGGCCAGCAAAAGTTCCAGTCCATAAGAGTCATTTGCCATTCCATTACCATTTTTCTGTGCTTCCATTTTTACACTTATACACAGACACTCATCACATCAAAATTCCTTTGAAGACTAAAGAAGGAGATTGCAATCACAGATGAAACTTCAGTTGCTTAGAAGTGTGAGTAAAGCCCATTTTCATCAGCCTTTCCAAAGACTGGCATAAATACATGGCTCTCTGAGCATGAATATTTTCTGATTTTCTTGGGTGCTACAGAAGTTCTTTTGGTTTCTTTCACATGCATTTAAATTGACCAGTATAAAAAATTTCCCCCAAAATTAAATAATTAAAGACCATGAAGTTGCATATTACAGAAGATTATCATATTACTAAAGAAAATACCACAGTTGTTTAAATCCAAATGCTTTTTTCATAATCCTGTTACACCTATAATTAGGACGTAAAAAAGAGAATCCTGTATTTCACTCAGAAATTATATATATTTAATAATTTTATATTAAATATATAACCCATATATGATATATTTATATATTTAATAATTATATATTAAATTTATATATAATCCATATATTTTATAATTATGTAAATTTATAAAATATATATGAGGGTTTTTTTTTTTTACCTGATTAGTACAACTTTACAAAACAGGAATCTAGACTGGAAATCATGAATTGAAAATATATTCTAATACCACAGATGTTGTCTTATTGGTTCCATAAGTGGAATAAACAATTAACCTTCCTTCTCAAAAAAAAAAAGAAAGAAAAAGTAGTAACACATACACCACATTCAAACCAAAACTATACTTTCTCACTGATATGTGCATTTTCTTTAAAAAAGACAATTAAAAGAAAAGCTCCAAGGCTTTTTTTTAATGTTTCATCCATTTCTTTCCTTCATTTCTTCTCTCATTCATTCACATATTTATTCAACACATTTCTTGGAATGGCAACCATATGTTAAACACTATGTTGGACATTGGAGTGAGAGCTGCAAACACAGCAGACATAGTCTCTGTCGTCATGTACCTTACAATAAAGCTATAGCAGAACAGAATTGAATATATTATTAGTGCAAAAAGTAGGGGAAAAATCATTTTGGGCAAATGAACAATATGTGACAAAAACACTGAGGTGGGAAAGAGCTAGGCATTCTGAGCAAAGGTCAAAGTATCCTGTGGCAAAAGATGAGAAGCCCAGGTCTTATCTAGAAGGGATGTGCGGGGCAGGTGTGGTTGGCTAAATGAAGGTGCTTCTAGAACTGTGCTTGAGGACCTTCAGGGAGTCACGGGCTTGGGCTTACTTTGTTACCTTTTACATTGTTCAAGAGGTATGCTCTTAGATAAGATGTGGAAGCAGAATTGCATGGAAGAGAGCAGAATAAATAGCCTTGGAAAGGCTAAGGAAAGATTATTGTTTGGGGGTTGGGGAGATAAAGAGACAGCACTATCCACAGAGAGTACACTTTGGATGGGAGAAAATTGGCCAATTTAAACAGGATTTTTATAACTTATTGTTGATTGATTTGGACGTAAGTTATCTTCTATCTCCCATAAAAACTTTCAGGAGAAAATATATAAACAATGCCTTTGCAGTTAGAATTGTATGCCATTAATCAGTTTTAATGTAATATTGGTATCAAGATGAGAACTGAGAACAAGGCTATCTCAGCGGTCACCCTCAAATTCAAATTTAAAAAGTTAGGTTTTATTTTATCCTCAAGGTAATGGTAAGAAAATTAAAGCATGGGAGTCACCTGATCTGATTTACAGTGTAAGAAATTTGTCCTGGCTTTTGTGTAGTATGAAATGAGTTACAGAGAAGCAAGAGTAGAAACAGAATCACTAATTAAAATGCTATCTTAATACTTTGAGAGACTAAAGATGATGTTGTTGACTAGTTTGGTAGTGGCGGAGAGAAAAGGAAAGGATTTTAGGTACGTGGTGGAGGTAAACACAACAGGGCTTGATACAGATTCAATGTGAAGTGTGAGGGATTGAGCAATTGGGTGGAGAGGTGTGCTCTTCGCTGAGATGGGATATGGAAGGAAGAATGGCTCTGGGATGGGATGAAGAGAAAAGATCAATAGTTAAGCTTTGGACATGTGAAGGTTGAAATATCTGTGAGTTACACAAATGGCTATGATAAGTGGGCAACTGAGACAAAAAGCTTGAGCTGGACTCTGCCCTGTAAACAGTAGTGGGAACAAAGCAGGTGAAATAGACTGTCTAGAGAGAGCATAGATGAGAAGGCAACAAAGCCTCAAAGTGGAAACAGAAAGAATGACAAAGGGGTAGGAGGGGGGAACGAAAGGTGTGTTTGACTAAAAAACCAAAAGAAGAAACTGTTTCAAGAAATAATCATATTATAATGATGTGCTTGTCAATGGGGATGTAAAAATCTCAAATCACAACCCTGTCTCATACCCTAGATGAGGTGAGGTTGGGGGAAAAGAACCAGGGATGAAAATTGTTTCAACATGACAGTGATACGTGCCATGATGGATGTATTTACCGAGTATTCCGGTGAACTTAGAATCAGCATTTAATTCAGCTTGGAAGGGCACTTAGGCAAAGAGAAAGGTGGAGGAAGGAGGTTCCATGCACAGGGACTAGCAGGTATACAGGCATAGTTTAGAGAGGTGACAATAAATCATAACAGATTCATGTCCAAGAAGAGGCCTTGAGAGTAGAAGAACACTAGACATTTGAGGGTACTGAAAAATGGAAAAGCCAAGTCTTACACAGTAAATTTGGCTCAACATTCCTCATTGAACTCTGGTTGACCTCTCTAGACAACTTCATCCATTGGACTGAGAGCTCTTTGGGGGCCAAGATCAACGTTTATTCAGCTTTCTAATATTCATTTGACCATGAGTTGTTTACCTGCTTTCTGGACTAGTATCTTCACATGTAAAAATAGATACCCACTTAATAGAATTTTTGTGAAAATTAAATAAAAGGTGACAATGGATGTAATGCATCTCATGCAGAGCCTGCCAGGCACATACTAAAAGCCAACTTATGGTAGGTGCTGGTAATGGTGGGCGAGCTGTTAATAGTGTGGACAGTAAGCATAGTAATTGTACTAATAGTTGAGGAAGTAGAATCAGCTGCTTTTGCCTCTTTAAATGTTTTCTCAAATTTTGGAGTTTTTGAGATATATTTGTTGGCATTCGTAGCATTTTTTACATAGAGATTTCATGGATTGGTCCATGACGCACATTCTTAAAATAAACTTGCTAGTGAGGACATTTTAGCAATTTGGATGAATCATTTATCTTTTGAGAATAACATGTGACATTATGGTTAAATTTTGAGCAACTAAGTAATAAAATCCCCAAATGTTTCATATGCAATTTTTAAAACTGAAACCAAATGCTGTGCTATTATTAATGCACCAATGGTTCTAACATTAAAGACAACCATATTGCAAAGCAAATATTTTTCTTGAATACAATCTGTCTGCCTTGATAACCCTAATACTTAAGAGTACCCAATTTTTATTGTCAGTGTGGAGCAAAACTAGTGTTTTCGATTTATAGTTTGCAAATGCAGAAACAACTTATATTTTTCATTTTTAGTATTAATTTCTTGGTAAGATTATTATAGACTTTAATTATGCATTTTAAATTATTTAAGCTTGCATAAAATAATAGAATAGGATATTTTATTATTAATTTTAATTATATTACAAATGGACAACATAAATGAAAGATATTTGAAAATTCTTTGGTAATTTTCTCTAAAAATGTTCACATAGATCAGAAAAAATGATATACACTGCAGTTTATATGCAGTCAGTGACAATGACCTTAATGATGAATAGCAATTTACATATGCAGTTAATGGTGAGTTCAACCCCTGTCACCCTTCACACAGGCTGTCTGCCTTTGGATATTCCCTGCACAAAATGTACTGTCACCAACAGATATGGAAAGAATTGCCAACATCAGAGGATTAACTGTCCTGTTTAGGAAGTCCAGCTGGCTAATGGGATTCATTTTGGTTTGTTGTCAGATTCAGCTTAGCATATTTAATTTTTCTTCCCTTGAAAGTATAGTTTTTCAGAGATTCTGCACACATAATAGCAAATGGTACAGTAAAAAGTTGAGAAATTCAGAATCCCTGTTTATCTTTAGCAACACAGACAGCTACAGAGAAAATATAATAAAATTTTTGCATTTGGAAGGTATTTATAACAGCTTATTGGACACAGGATAGATCATTTGACCCTGATACAATTCCCTAAGAACCATGTGAAGTTACAAACGTGGCCATATGTCTCTTCTTCACTCATTCCCTTAGCACTTATTTATTAAGCTGTTCTTTGTTCTCAGCAACAATGAGATTGACCCCCTTTACCATGTAATCTGGGAGGGGATAGATGATTTGCCTCTTTGTTACTGATATTAGTTCCATTGGGAGGTTAGCAAGAGCATGTAATCAAGCTATTTGCTGGCACTTGGAGTTAAAAATTGAACACTACAATTTTATATCTAATTTCAAAGATGGTTCTCCCTCAAATTCAATTTATAATGCCATTTGATTCGATTATTTTTTAATCATACCAAAGATGGATTTATGGATGAGAGAACTACTAAAAGTAAAACTTAGTCCAATGGGCGCAATGTCAGAAAATAACAAAGGATTGCCAGGATAGAAATCAGAAAAGCTAAATGGGAAAATGAGATAAAAGCTGCTAAAGATACAAATAATAGATATTTTTTAAATCCTTAAATATATCAACAAAAACGATAAAGGAAATGTGTCTTTTTCCAGTAGATAGAGAAGGGCTCATAGCTTCTTCCAGTAATTCAATTACATTCAAAAATAAACTTACTGACCATGACTTTTTCCTTTAAAGTCAGTTTTTACCAAAATAAATGAAATACGAACTTGGAAGAGCAACCTATAAGCCATCCAGGATCTGCTCTGAGAATCTCATTTTCTTCTATGTTTCCCTTAAAGGGCGGTACTCTTTAATGAAATTCAACCTTCACGTTTTATTGGCTGTATGTCCTTGAAAAAATTTACTTCTCCAAACCTCAGTTTCACAAATTATGAAGTGGGTGGCAAGGGTTTAAATGGGATAATTAATATGAAATGTTTATATCAGTGTCCGGCATATAGCTAATGCCTAGTAAATGATAAATTGTAGTTTTATTATTTTATTAAAATTATTTGTCAGTCAATATACCTTACTGGAATAGAAATTCTTGTAAGTCAGGGGCTATGTGTTATTTATTTTTGTATCCTTAGCATATAACATGGTACCTAGAACAGTGTAATTGCTCAGAAAATTTTTCTGCAACAAAATTGCACATTCTGATCATCCCTCAGCCTGAAATGCCCTTACCAACTCCTGTTGGTTTGTCTACTTTGACTTAACTTTCAAGGTCCAACTGAAATACACATTCCTCCCAAAAGCTTTCCCATGGTCTCCAGTCTACCTACTAAATACAAGCAAAATGAGTCGTTCCTTTCTCAGTATTTCAGTAGTATTTTATTGTGTTTTACACTATTTTGAACATGAGGACATCACAATAGTTTGTTCATGTTTCACCTCCAATTTACTCACCTCTTTGTATTTAGTACTTATACAATGTCCTGTACGTAGATAATTCTCAGTGTGTATTGATTTAATTAATTGTTGATTGATTCATTTAGGTGATTATTATGAAAGTTAATTGCCATATTTTCTCTAGGCGTTCTTAAGACATAAGCAGACAACATTGTTCATGTTATAATGAGATGAGAAATCACTATATTCTCATATTGGATATAAGTTCTCTTGCTATGTTGGATACAAAAAATAAAAAAAAAAATCCTGTCAAAATCTCCTTTGCTTATGAGGTGAATTGCATTTATAGATTTGCGTATGTTGAACCAGCCTTGCATCCCTGGTATGAAGTCCACCGGGTCATGATGAATTATTTTTTGATATGCTGCTGAATTTGATTTGCTAAAATTTTGTTGAGGATTTTTGCATCTATATTCATGAGGGATATTGGTCTCTAGTTTTCTTTTTTTTTGTTGTGTCCTTTCCTGGCTTTGGTATCAAGGTGATATTGGCTTTGTAGAATTAGTTAGGAAGGATACCATCCTTCTCAATGTCGTGGAATAATTTCTGTAGTATACGTATGAGTTCTTCTTTATATGATTGGTCAAACTGTGAAGTGTAGCCATCTGGTCCGGAACTTTTCCATTTTGGAAGGTTTTTAATTGCTGAAATTCCCCAGATAAAACATGGCCCTCTTACTATAAAGTTGTAAGGACTGGGCTAGATCATTTTTCTAATTCCCTTCCATCACTAATCTTATTTATTAAATAGGAAACATAATTATTAAGCATGTACTATTTCCTCAGCAAAGACTAATATGGCTCATTCTCTTGCACAAAGGATAAACTATCCATGAGTATTACCCTGTCTACTGCTTTCTAATATTATTTAAAATTCTACCGTATTATTTTATGACTAGTAAATATGGCTATTGCTACACTTGCAGTTGCTGGAATTATTTCATAGTTCTGTCATCTCTCATTTGGGTTTATGATCTTTTGTTTCCATTTGGTTTCAATCATAACTTATAGGCTGATTCTAAATAATGGTCCGTCATCTGCTTCGTTAGATATATCTCTGCTGTTCTCAGAGGTAAGGTCTGGCTTCATTCCTGTTTGTAATTTATTGAATACTGGTACATGACATTATTTGTTACCGTTATCTGGAATTTCAGTGCTATGCTTGGGGCATATAAAAATGATACTCTCCATCTATAGATCATTCAGTATTGTCTCAACTTTAGAATATTGTTGCGTTGAATTTGGAAAACAGATGCAGCTAAATCATCCATAGCTCAATGATGATCAGATTAAACCTAGGACTGTCAAAATAAAGGTATGAAATAACAGTCATCATGATAATACTGGCCTTGGGAATTTGAGATATCTTGCCCTTGAATCTGGTATTCAAGGCTTGCCATTTCAATTCTTCTGTTCAATATAAATGGAAATAAAATTTCTTCATATATCACTCCTTATGACAGTGGCATTTTCCCATCTTTTCTAAAGATCACATATTCATCTGTATTTGAACTTAGAGGCTGCCAAAAGTCTGATTTATTCCAGTTCTTTTGCTTTTCTTCTAATTTACTTTAAAGAAATAAAATGAACTTTGCTCTGCTTCCCTTGAGGACTGTATCTTCAATTCTGGAGGAAAATAACTAATTTAGATGCCTGCATTCTTTTAATTTTTCTCACTTATTTTGAAAATAATTATCATTAATCAATCTAATGATGAATTAAATCATTATATAAAATGTAACAAATAAATTAATAACTTTGACTACCCAGATAGTCCCAGATATGATATCAGCTTTTTCAAAGCTCTTTCTAAACTAAAAAGAGGGTGATTATCTGTTTAAATAAACTGTATCTATACATATGTTAGACCAGAGGAATTTTTACATTATTTAATTATAAACTGAATAAAAATAAACATGTACCTTATTTCCTAAACTTACCAAAAAAAAGAGCAACATACAAGAAATAAAACACTTGGTGAAAAGGAGAAAAATTATATGTTGTTTCACTTTACCATTCTTATTTAGGTTGTATAGAAAGAAAGACCTATGGTAATGTGACTCCATTTCCATACCTGCGAGAGAAACTGGAGAAATTATAAATTAATGCAGATACTTTGATCAAGTTAATATTTTTAATTAAAAGTATACATTTCATTAAATATGTACATGTGTATCTATATGTATGCACATGTAACATAATATGTATTTTAATTAAAATATATATTCCAGATGCAAACATAAAAATATTTGGCACATAAAAGATTTGGGTGGAACTTTGTATTTTACTAAAGATTTTTCTTATTCTTCATTTTTTAAATATATAAAACACTATGCCAATACATGTGTCAACGGTGAAGTTGTGTAAAATAAAATCTAAATATTCATTTGAATATTCAGGCTATTTTACCTATATGGGAGGCTTATAACGTGAAATTCCTGACATGAACCAGTAATTCAAAGTTTCTAATATGAATTTTACTTCAAACTGGAAGTAATAGAAGCTATTCAGTCAATTGTTCATTCATTTAAAAAAATATATTTACTAAGAACTATGTAACAGGTACTATTCAAAATACCAAAACTCTCATGGGGAAGAAAGAAAGTAACTACGCAATAAATAAATTCTAATCCAAAATACTCAGGTGATGAAATGAAAAGATGACATTTTTTTTTTCTGGTCAAATAATTCATTTAATTTTACCTAAATAAAATCTTAGTTGAGGAATGCATATGTGTGTATACATGTGTGTTTGCATACAAAAGTATGCAAAGGATGATATGGGAGGAAAGAGAGTAAAGTATTACCTGCATTTCTAATAGCATTCTACCAGCAGTGTAAAGGTGATGAGAAGAGAATTATCTTAAAGAAGGTAATTTGTCATATTGTATGTATGTATCAATGTCCTGGAGTAGAAATTACAAAACCTGGAATCTAGTTACTTACTGAGAATTTAGGCAAGTTACTTTATCACTATAAGCTTAGATTCTGCTGGTAAATTTCAGTACATTATCAGGTTGATGGGAGAAATGCAGTTAGAAAATGATTAATTGAAATACTCTGTGAAAAGTATGCAAAGGATGATATGGGAGCAAAGAGAGCAAAGCACTTCCCTGAACTTCTAATAGTCATTCTGCCAACAGTGTAAAGGATGGTTTTGAGAGAGCTGGGAAGAGAGCCAAGGATACCAGTTAAAGGATATTATAAATATCTAAGTGAGAAATAATGAGTCTCCAAACACTGGCAGTGGCAATGAACTTGAAGAATAAAAGACTGACTCAAAGGATATAGGAGAGATAGAATTAACAGAACTTGGTTGATAAACTAGATGATGGTAAGAGAAATTCAAATTAGATTGAGGTTTTATTAATTAAGATAGATATATGAAAGAGAATAAAGTAAGAGAGATAAGAAAATGAGCAAGTTAGGAAGAGATATGATTTATGAATGCTTTTGAAAATTTTAGCTGGAAATGTTCTGTAGGTAATTGGATATATGGTTCTGGTACTAAAGAAAAAGAATGGAGCTGATGCTAAACATTTTTGAGTTGACATTTATCCATTCAATAACTATGGAGTGTCTATTGTGTGCCAGGCAATTTTCTAGGTGCTGGGAACTTAGCAGTAAACAAAAAAAGTCTCTGCATTAAATGATTTACATTTTATTGGAGAAATTCAGACAAAATTTTTAAAGAAGGTAATTTTTCAGATTGTGTTAAGGGCAATGAGAAAAAATAAAACAGGGTGAATGGGATAAAGAGGGCCATAAAGTAGAATTAAGGATTTCTAAATTATATAATGTGGTCAGAAAAAAACCTGTCCATGTGAGAAACCTCAAAGAGATTAGTATGACTGTTGTTGTCTGAATAATGGTGAGAATGGTAGATGATGTGATTACAAGGATTGTAGAAGACTAGAATATGTAAGGTCTTACAAGTCATTGAGTACTTTGTTTTCCACTGTGATATTGAAAGCCATTCAATTGGTTGAGGGGTGGAACATAATCTGACTTATTCTCTAAAGCATTGCTCTGACTACTGGGCAAAGAATGAGCTGGAGGAGAATAATGTGAGAAGCAGAGGGACAGTTATGATGATATTGTATAAACTTTAAGCAAGGAATAAGATAGCTAGGACCAGAGTGCTTGGTAGTAGAGATGAAGGGTGATATATTTCTAGATGTGTTTAAAAGTAGAAATGACAGGATTTTCTGATTGATTGGAATTGGAGTGTAAGAGAAAGAAATACAAATGACTCTAGGATTTTTGACTTGAAAAATTGGAAGAACTGTAAGAATGAAATTGGTCCTTACTGACAGGAAAGTTGCAGAAAGAGTAAGTTTCATTGCTTGACGAATTTAAGCAAGAACCATATACAACTTGAAATATCTGAAGGCAGTTTGATATGTGTGATGGGAGTAGGGTGATGCTGTCCAAGGCTAGAAATTTGAAGTCATTAACATATAGATTATAATTAAAGCCATGAGAATGGATTAGCTCTTCATGGAGTTAGTGTTAGTGGGAAAGAGTTTGTAGAAGTAGCATGCTCCAAAATTTGTAGGCTGTAGAAATAAAAACAAATCAGCAAAAGAAACTGACTAGACACAGTCTTCTAGGTAGAAGAAAAAAATAGAAGTTAAGAAAGAAAGTATTTCAAAGAGAAGAAAAGGATCCCCTGTGTCAAATGATATCAACATGTCACGTAAGATAAGTACAGAGACTTGAGCATGAAATTTTAATAACATTAAATTCAATGGTAATCTTGACAGAAGCAGTTGCAGTAAGTGTCAGGAACAAAAGTCTTATTGGAGAAGTTTCAAGAAAGAATGGGACAATATTTAGAGAAAGCAAGTAATGGACTTTCTTTTTCAAGGAGTTTTGCAGAAAGATAGGAAGAAAGTGGTCACTAAGCAGGGAGAAAGAATTGCTCAAGCAATGCTTTCATGTATGGAATGGCTGACAAATCCTGGTGCACAATAGAATGGTTGGCCCAGCTAGGAGTGATGGCATTTCATCAAGAGAAAGAAAAGTAGAATATAAGCATAAATGCAGGTTAGTTGGTAGACGAGGTGGTGGAATGTTTGGAAGTTCTCTAATTATTGCTTCTATTCTTTAAATTACATAGAAAGCAAGGTCATCACCTAACTGTGAAGAGGAGGGGGAGAAATAGGAGGGTCAAAGATGTTTGTATGAAATAGTTGTCTAAGAGAGCAGGAGAATAAATGAACCAGTGATCTCCGAGTAGCATTAAGAGCTCACTTAAGTTTGTGCTCACGAATTTTAAGAGAAATATGTCAGCATATATTTGTGTTTTTCTCCAGCTATGTTTAACTGCATGGATGCAGGCATAGAGGAGGTGGATGGTTGGATTTAAAAATCAAAATGTGGGTTTTGCCAAGTGAGTATGATGAATGTAAAGAAAAGGAAGTAAGAGAGTAAGATACCTGGAAAGGAGTTGTGATAATAACTGATAATGGAATTTAGGTCAGGTAAAGAGATGGCAAAGGATAACGAGATTAATGAATTATTTATTCCAGCGAGATTAAAGCCGTATTGTAGTCTGGATACAGAAGAGGCAGAGTTGGTAAGATTGAGCTGAAATCAAGACTAGGATATTTGCAGTTGAGATTATTGGAAGGTTTTAATAATTAGTAAAGATAAATTCTAAGGCTTGACCATGGGGTAAGGGGCTGAGGTGGATTAGAGGAAAGAGGAGAGTAAAAAACTAAGAGGCTAGATTAGTAATTTAATTATTCTAGATACGAAAATCACCGAGAATTAAGATAGGAATAATATTAGAAAGAAATATGAGGAACCAGAAGCTAAAATTTTCAAGGAGTAAAAGTAATTAGATAGAAAGTTGATATGTAATTCTAACATAAAGGGTCAATGGGGGCTATGACCTTGGACATAAGAGTCAAAACTGAGTATTTTTCATGAACAGGAAGTGAGATGTTCTGGAAGGAACAATGAGAAGCAAGGAAGTTCCAAACCCCCCCTACCCCGACTGACAGTCCCTATGACATGAGTGTTGTAGAGGGAACAATGGCCACATCAGAGGGCTGCAAGGGAAGTAGTGTCAGCAGGGGAAATCCAGGTTTCCACTGGAGCAAAACGGGGAGGAAGAAATTGAGAGAAAGGTTGAAGCTATAAGACAGCATGCTAATGATTGACTATTCGTTTACGTAGGGCAGGCACATGTGAGGGTTTTATATGTTGGAGAGGTGTAGAACAAGGGGTCAGAAAAAGCAATACAATATTGTTAAAATATCTCTACTGCCAAAAAGGAGCCCAAATAGCCAAAGCAATCTAAAGCAAAAAGAACAAATCCAGAGACATCACATCACTAGACTTCAAATTATACTACAAGTCTATAGTAATGAAAGCATTATGGTACTGGTATAAGGATAGCCACATAGATCAATGGAACACAAAAAGAACCCAAAAATGAAACTATACAGCCATGACAAACTGATTTTTGACAAGGCAGACAAAAACACATTGGGTAAAGGACACGCTATTCAATAAATGGTGCTGGAAAATTGGAAAACCACACGCAAAAGAATGAACCTGGGTCCCTAACTCTTACCATATGCAAAAATTAACTGAAGAGGGATTAAAAACTTCAATGTAAGACCTGGAACCATAAACATTCTAGAAGAAATGTTAAAAAAAAAAAACTCTTCTGGACATTGGCCTAGGCAAAGAATTTATAACTGAGACAACAAAAGCAAACACAGCAATAACAAAAATAAATAAATGGGACTTAATTAAACTAAACAGTTTCTGCATAGTAAAAGAAATAATCAACAGATAACCTACAAAATAGGAGAAAACATTATCAAACTATTAAACTATATATCTGACAAGTGACTAATATCCAGAATCTACAAAGAACTCAAACAAATCAGCAAAGTAAAACCAAATAACCCCATCATAAAGTGAGCAAAAGACATAAACAGATTTTTTTTCAAAAGAAGATAGAAAAATGGCCAGCAAATATGAAAAAATGCTCAACATCACTAATTATCAGTGAAATGCAAATGAAAATCACAATGAGATGCCACTTACCCCTGTCAGAATGGCCATTACTAATAAGTAAAAAAAAAAAAAAAAGTAGATATTGGTGTGGATGCAGTGAAAAGGAAATGCTTATCCAACTGTTGATGGGACTGCAATTAGTACAACCTCTATGGAAAACAGTATGCAGATTCCTCAAAGAACTAAACACAGACTTACCATTTGATCCCACAATCCCAATGCTAGGTATCTACCCAAAGGAAAAAACTCATCATATCAAAAAGACACCAAAAGACACCTGCACCCAAATGTTTATTGCAGCACAATTTACAATTGCAAAGATATGGAATCAACTTAAGTGCTTATAAACTGATGAATGGATAAAGAAAATGTGATATATATATATATATATATATATATATATATATGGTGTGTGTGTATATATGTATATGGTGTATGTGTGTATGTGTGTATACCATAAAAAGGAATGAAGTAATGTCTTTTGCAGAAACTTGTATGGAACTGGAGACCGTTATTCTAAGTGAAGTATCTCAAGAATGAAAAATCAAATACCACATGTTCTTGCTTACAAATGGGAGCTAAATGAAGGTATATATGGTCACAAAACATATAATAGGCATTGAAAACTAAGAGAAGAGGACGGTAGGAGATAGGTGAGGGATAAAACATCACCTACGGGGTACAATGTACACTATTCTGGTCATGGGTGCACTGAAAGCCCTGAGTTCAGTGTAATACAATTCGTCCACGTAACAAAAAACACTATTACCCTCCAAATCTATTGAAAAATTTTTTAAAGGCAATGCAGAGAGCCGTATGGAGGTTAGAGTCCAAAAAATAAGGAGGGCCTGGGAGTCTTGCAATTATTGCAGTGATTGAAGGAGCAGAGAAAGAGGGCAAAATGAGATTAGCCCAATCCTGAAGGTTCAAAGGTAGAAAGCTGTGGTGAGACTGCTTGTTTTGGAGGCAGAGAGGGTTAGGGTGCCTTTTGAGAAGCATGCAGAGATCTGGGGCTTCTTCTTGACTTCTGTTTCATGCCTAGCAGAGGGGCAATTCTACTCAGAGGATAAGGATGTTCTTTTGACCCCTGTCAATAGTGGCTTATAGAGGCAAAGGCATTTAGCAGAGAGGGTCTTAGAAGATATAACTACTTACCTCTATTTAGCACTTAAGAAATTTTATTATAGTTTTGTACCTGTCTTCTCAGAGTCCAAACATCTTGAAAAGCAAGGAATATGATACTGATTTTATATTCCTTTCAAACCGTGTGTTTCAAACCGTTCTCAAAATCAATATTTATTATATAAATGAATAAAGTAGTGTAAGAAATGCCAAACTGACAGAATTATTTAAATGATTTAGATAGTGTATGTGTTATTTATGGTAAATTGAAAATTCTGTATACTGTGATGGATATTTTAGATGTCAACTTGACTTGGTTAAGAGATACCTAGATGGCTGGTAAAACATTATTTCTGGGTGTGTTTGCAAGGGTGTTTCCGGAGGAGACTGGTGTGTGAGTTGGTGGACTGAATGGGAAAAATCTGCCTTCATTGTGGGTAGGCACCTTTCAGTTGGCTCGCTCTCTTTCTCCTGGAGCTCAGACGCCCTTCTTCTTCCCTTGTATATCAGAACTCCAGGCTCTCTGGCTTTTGAACTCCAGAACTTGTACCAACAGAGCCCCTCACCCCCACCTTTGGCAGCTTCTCAGACCTTCTCCCTCAGACTGAAAATTACACCATCAGCTTGTCTGGTTCTGAGGCTTTCAGACTTGAACTAAACCTCACTGCTAGCTTCCCTGAGTCTCCAGCTTGCAGACAGTCTATCTTGCTAGCCTCTGTAATGGCATGAGCCAATTCCTCTAATAAATTCATATATACATATATATATGTATATACCCACACACACACATATATATGATCTCCTCTTGGTTCTATCTCTCTGGAGAACCCTGACTAATACTTTTATAGGTTGAACATCACTGATCCCAATATCCAAAATCCAAAATGCTTCAGAATCAAAAATATTTTGAGCCCCAGCATGATAGCACAAGTGAAATATTGCTCACCTGATCCCACAGTCACAATTTTGACTGTGGGTGACAGTCAAAACACAGGTGCATGACACAGAATTTATTCAGCATCTCCAAGGGGATTATTGTGCAGTGTAACTTTTAATCAAAACACAACATTGTAGGTGGAAACTGAAAGCCTGCCATTGTTTGTTGCTGTTGTTGAACGGCTGATAGCAGGTACTTTTGTGATGATACCATGCTGTTTAGTAACCTTGAAAATGTTACTTTTTCACTGTATTAATGGTATGTCATATTTTTTAATGTAAGGTACTTATGTCTGAATATATGTAAGAAAATGATTGCTTATCGGTAGCCTATAAATTTAGACTCAGGAATGACGGTGATGCCAAACAACCACAGATTGTCCACATGGATGGCTGAGATATTGACACTTTTGCTTTCTGATGGTTCAGTGTACACAAACTTTATTTCATGCACAAAAATTATTAAATAACTTATATAAAATTACCTATAGGCTATATCTATAAGGCATATATGAAACATAAATGAATTTTATATTTAGACTTGGGTCTTCTCCACAAGATATCTCACTATCTTATGCAAAATTCCAAAATCTGAAAAAATCCAGAATCTGAACCCTTCTGGTCCAAAGTGTTTTAGATAAGGGATATTCAACCTGAACATACACTATAATGTGTGTGAATGATTTCACCCTGGTTTTATGTTTTTCCTACTTATATTTGAAAATGTGCCTGCAACATTGAGCTACGTTTCCTTGACAATATCTATATTATCTTATTAACTTAGCATTAAATGTATTTGGTGAGTATTCTAATTATTAAAGCCAGTTTGAGCCTGAAAACTCTAAATGCTAGTGCCTGGGTAGGATGTAGGGTCTTCTTCCAGCCAACTTTAGCCATCGACAAACATGAACTAAACATAGAAAAATGGAACTCACAAGACAAAGCCTATTTAAACAAGGAAAGGGACCAAATCTCTTTCTCTTGGATCAGATTTTAAAGACTCCATCTGTGCAAGTCTGCAATCACTCCTGGATAGAATGACAATATACAGCCGGACCAGTTCTGGGAACAAGGGAAGGGAATTCCAAGGGAGAGGAAAGGTGATGTTCATGAATCCCAGAGTTCAAGCTATATTCTTCTACACTGGACTGTTTGGGGTATAGCACCCACTCTTTTTATGTATTTCCCTTTTGTATTTTTTCCTAAACGTTTGAGCTTGTCTTTACTGTGGTAAAAAGAGTTAGAGGAAGTCAGGTTTGTCCATGCATGAATCAGTGCTTTCAAGGGAAAGAGACACAGTGAAGTCAGTGATGCTAGCAAAAAGCATCAGTAGAGAGAAACATGGTATGATTTGAGCTTATTTTCCTCCTTAAAGCATGATCTCAATCTGTAACTAGTCCAAAGGGGTTTTTTTAATGTTTTTTATGTTTTTATTTTTATTTATTTCTTTTATTTCAGCATATTACGGGGGTACAAATGTTTAGGTTACATATATTGCCTTTGCCCCACCTGAGTCATATCTTCAAGCGTGTCCATCCCTCAGATGGTGCTCACTGCACCCATAAGGTGTGAATATATCCATCCCCCTTCCCCCCCTACCTGCCTGACACCCAATGAATGGTACTACTATATGTGTACGTAAGTGTTGATCAGTTAATAACATTTGATGGTGAGTACATGTGGTGCTTGTTTTTCCATTCTCTTGATATTTCACTTATTAAAATGTGTCCCAGCTCTATCCAGGATAATACAAGAGATACTAGATCACCATTGTTTTTTGTGTCTGAGTAGAACTCCATGATAATACATATACCACATTTTATTAATCCACTCATGTATTGATGGGAACTTGGGTTGTTTCCACATCTTTGCAATTGTGAATTGTGCTGCTATAAACATTCGAGCACAGATGTCTTTTTTATAGAATGTCTTTTGTTCCTTTGGGTGGGTGCCCAGTAATGGGATTGCTGGATCAAATGGTAGTTCTATTTGTAGCTCTTTGAGGTATCTCCATATGACTTTCCACAGAGGTTGCACTAGTTTGCAGTCCCACCAACAATGTATGAGTCTTCCTATCTCTCTGCATCCACGCCAACATTTATTGTTTTGGGACTTATTAATACAAGCCATTCACATTGGAGTTAAGTGATACTTCATTGTGGTTTTGATTTGCATTTCCCTGATTATTAGAGATGTTGAACATTTTTTCATGTTTGTTGGCCATTAGTCTGTCCTCTTTTGAAAAGTTTCTGTTCATGTTCTTTGCCCATGTTTTAATGGGGTTGTTTGATTTTTTCTTGCTAATTTTCATGAATTCTACATAGATTCTAGTCATCAGCCCTTTACTGGATGTGTAGCATATGAATATTTTCTCCCATTCTGTTGGTTGTCTGTTTCCTTTCGTCATAATTTCCTTGGCTGGGCAGAAGCTTTTTAATTTGATCAGGTCCCATTTATTTATTTTTGTTGTTGCTGTGATTGCCTTTGGGGTCTTCTTCATAAATTCTTTCCCTAGGCCAATGTCTATGAGAGTTTTTCCAACATTTTCTTCTAGAATTCTTAT
>CAUYSK010037082.1:0-127292 GCA_963575035.1 Avahi laniger | reverse complement strand
CATTCTACTAAGTGAAGTATCCCAAGAATGGAAAAACAAACACCACATGTACTCACCATCAAATTGGTATTAACTGATCAACACATAAGTGCACATATAAGAATAACATCTATTGGATGTCGGACAGGGGGGAACGGGGAGGAGGGAGGAGGGGACGGGTATATGCATACACAAAGAGTGCGATGCGCACCATCGGGGCATGGATGCACTTGAAACTCGGACTTGGCAGGGGAAGGAGAGCAAGGGCAACATATGTAACCTAAACATCTGTACCCCCATAATATCCTGAAATAAAAAACAAACAACCAAAAAAAAACCCCATTAAAAAGTGTGCAAAAGACATGAACAGAAGCTTTTCAAAAGAAGATAGACAAATGGCCAATAAACATATGAAAAAAAGGCTCAATGTCACTAATCATCAGGGAAATACAAATTAAAACCACAATGAGATGTCACCTTACCTCATTTAGAAAAGCTTTTATTAAGACGTCCAAAAAAAAAAAAAAAAAAGTAGATACTGGCATGGATGTGGAGAGAAAGGAATGCTTCTACACTGTTGGTGGGACTGCAAATTAGTACAGCCTCTATGGAAACCGGTATGGAGATTTCTAAGAACTAAAAGTAGACCTACCATTTGATCAAGCAATGCCACTACTGGGTATCTACCCAAAGGAAAAGAAGTTTTTTTATTAAAAAGACACCTGCACTCAAATGTTTATTGCAGCACAATTCATAATTGCAAAGATGTGAAAACAACTCAAGTGCCCATCAATTCATGAGTGGATTAACAAAATGTGGTATATGTATCCCATGGAGTACTACTCAGCCATAAAAAGGATGAAGTAATGCCTTTTGCAACAATTTGGATGGAACTGGAGACCATTATCCTAAGTGAAGCATCTAAAGAACGGAAAAACAAACATCACATGTACTCATTATTAAACTGAAACTCACGGATGAGCACACATGTGCTTGCAAAGAGGGAAGTAAAACTCAGTGGAAATCAAGGAGGTGGGGGTGGAGGGGCAGGGCAAAAACCTACCTAACAGGGCAGGGCAAAAACCTACCTAACAATGAACAATATTTGGATGATGGGAACACTTATAACCTTGACTCAAGCATTACAAAAGCAATCCATGTAACCAAAAACATTTGTACCCCCTTAATATTTTGAAATAAAAAAAAAAAGAGAGAAAAGAGACTAATGCTTTGATATTCTTGGGTAAGGATTTTTCTAGGTCCTTTTTGAGAAGGAGTTGAAGTAATGCCAGAGCCATATTATATATTATTTTTGCCTTGTTGTATATGCTATGGTTTAAGCAGCTTTTAAATAAACTGTATGTCGTTCATTCAAGTATGATGGTAGCAATAATATTAATAACTATTATTTACTGGCCTCTTGCTAGGCATTGACATTCTGCTAGGCATTATATATATCCACATTTTTCTGCTCACATGACCCCAGCCTTACACAGACTTCTTCCCCCTAGCCATCCTTCCAAGAGTGGAAGGTGTACACATGCTGGTGTATGCTCTTTAGGGCTCCAGGAGTGGCCACAGTGTCTCTACTTGGGGAGGTGTGCATGGAACTTGGACATGTGGGTGGAGGTGTCCATATGCATATGAATTGAGGCCTCCTTCAGCATAGGTAGGAGTGGACAGAGGGTGGACTGGGAGCTGGTTGTCCTATACTGCCATGTTCCAGGCATGGGATTTGAAGAGTCCAAGAATTCTAAAGTAGAACCATGACACCTGGGTTTTAATGAAAGTATATTTGTCAAGGGGAAAGGATAGAACATATTTTATTTAACAGCATGATTTTTTATAATTGTGAAGTATATAGCTGTAGATCACATGGTGTTCCATTGGTACTCTCTCCCTGGGCCTGCGAATTCAGAGGTAGGCTTGGTGCCTAGTACAGTGTCTGACACATAATAGGCACTCAGTAACCATATTTCAGATTATTGGTGACTATTTTTGAGGCTTATTCCTGCTTACAAGTGCTTTATGTTATGTACAACACAGTGATTTAAAGTGTGTTAGATGGGGTTTTGAAATATTCAATAATTAGATTCTAGAATTAATCATCCCAAGAGGACAGATCTGAATCTTTGAACAAGGAGGGCCTGAAATAATTACAGCTGGACGGAGCCTGTTGAAAGGGGACAAGGTCTACAGTATTCATAGCCACTCTGCTAGTTCATAGCAATTAGCTGGAGAAAAGGGGGAGAAGGTAGCACTGAGAGAGGAACAGCTGTTTCTGCAGCTGTTGACAAGAACACTGAGGCTGAATGTGAATTAAAGTCCATTTTCATATGCTGCATTGTTTCAGCAGGAGAGGGGGTCAGCGATTTGGAAATTCCATGGAAAAGACGATCAGCTAGACATGCCCCTGACTGCTGAGCCCCTATTACAAACCCTACTCCCACAACTTTGTTGCTCGAAGAGCTTTGTCTCTGCAATAATGGAGAACTGGAATTCACCTTGGGCAAGAAAGGACAGAGAGGTGTGGGGGAGAGTGCTAGGCTAGGAACTAAAAGACGTAACCCCCAATTGGCTGGTTGTCTAAGGTAAGTCACTTCTCTCAGCCTCATTATCCCATTAAAAACACTCAAGCACTTAGCACCATAGTCAATCTACAACCACAGGTGAACATTCAATTAATGTCAGCAGCTGCTACTACTACTCTTATTAATTATTTCTCTGCAGTGTAAGTGGAAATGACAATATCTTTCCCGCCTACTTCTGGGGTAGTTGTAAGGACATATGAATTGAGATGTGAAAGTGGTTTGAAAGCTTCAGACGCTGGCCAAATGTGAGGGGCTGTTCATATTACTATTACAAAGGTAGAATGATTTAAATGGCCCCCAGAGGCACACCTAACCCCTAATATCTGGTGTATAGAATTCCTTATATCAACTTATTTCTTTGGTGTCTGGCATACCCACATTAGTGCTGTTCCAAGGAACTTTCTGCAGTGATGAAAATGCTCCATCTCTGTACTGTTCGCACTGTCTAATACACACACCAGCAGCTACTATTGAATACCACAGGTGTATGTCAACTTATTCTCATAGAAGAAATATACATTTTAAACCCGTTCATTTACCGTTGCTTGCTATTAGAAGGGTAATTTTGAACAGTGTTTAAACAATGTCAAGTTTAAACAATGTCAGGAATTATCGTGATAGTCATACAAACACCTTCATAATCATACTACACAAATGTAGCAGCTGACAACATGGAGAGCATGTTCTCCACCCTCTGAGCTACATGTTGTTGTTCCATTTTATGAAAGAGGCATTGGAATGCAGAAAGATTAAGATTAAGCTCAAGAGATGATATAGCAATATAAAGAATAACAATGACAAGCTTTATTGAATACTTACTGTGCAGGCCACGAATTATCTAGTTCTTTTATGATCATTATCTTATTGGATTTTTACAGTAAACCTGAGTACTATTAACTTTTCCATTTTAAGGAACCTGAGTTTAAGTAGCTTGCCTCACACAGCTCAGAAGTGGCAGATTTGGGATTTTTACCTGGGATGTCCAATTGCCAGTAGAAACCACGTAACCTGAGTAGGTATCCCCTCCCCGTTACTCCCAACTACGGCTCCCTGTTAGTTTCCTTCATTGATTTTTACCATAATTTAAAATTATGAATTTATTTTTTATTGCCTTTCACTCCTCTTATAAACATCACAAGGGCATATACCATATTTGTTTTATCCACCAATATTTTTCACCTTCATAGTAGGTGCTCCAAAAAATCTGTTGTTGAATGAATGTGTCCAGCGTATTTTGGCTAACATCATAATCATTACTATCATGCTCATCATTGCTTGTTTTTACACCTTCTAGAACATGTTGCAATTCATTGGTTTTTATCTTTTTCTCTTCTCCTAGACTATGATTAAGTCTTTGACGACAGCAACTCTGTCGTTTTGATCTTAGTATAACTAACCTGGCGCTCAGTGGGCCTTTGCAAACACCAGCTGCTTGAGTGGAATGCAGTTATCTCTCTCAGAGCAGAAATAGGAGTGTGAGGATTGAGACATGGAGCCAGTGGGTCTCCAGGGAGGAAAAGGCATAAAGGAAATGGATAAAAGATGCTGTAGGGAACGTAAGGATGGGCTGGGGTGAGGTCCTGAGAAGCCCAGAGGCAGGGGAGCAGGACAGCAGGCTCCTTCCTTGCAGCCATGGGGGCGCCAGGTGTTGGGGCAGGTGGCCCAGGCAAGCGCTCCAGGGGTCGGGGGCAGTTGGATGAGGCAAATCCTACTCTAAAGTTCCCCTCTGGGATATTGCAGGAAGGTTAAAAGAACTGTCGTTTGGCCCTTTTCGGTGGAAAAATTTGAAGTAAAATGAAAACGAACCTTCTTCTCAGTACCTTCTCTTAAGTGTCACTGGAACACGGCTTTTCCTTTCCCAACTGTAATAAACCCTGTCATTAGTTTAATGTCATTTACTGACAGAAGCTTTCCTGACACCTTCTCTTGCCAGATCAGTATACTTGGTCTGTGTTCTCAAAACACTGTGTGATTTCTCTTTGTAGTATCGTCATTGTCATAATTTTAATGAATTAATTGTACAACTATTGATTCATGTCCATTTTCCCAGTGGATTATTAGTTCCATGGTTATCTATTCACTCTCTTATCCCCAGCACCGAGCATGGTGCCTATGAGTTATTATTTAATTTTATTTTTTATTATTAGTCATTAATTAATGAATTAAACATAATCATAGAGGACTTGCTGTGATTAAGTGTGTGGTTTTTAATCTCGAGGGAAGCCTATCACCAAACCATCACTGGGCCTCTACATGCCTGGCACTGTCTTGGTCACATGGAGGAAGGTCTAACAGTGAAAACACGGGTATGTCACCCAGTGCAGTCCCTAACATACTGTAGGCATCATATGCTTGTTAGTGACTTTGTCTCCCAAACTCTATTTCTCTTAACCCTTTTATGTAAGTTGTCAAGTATAAATTATAATGAATCATCATAAAACAAGACAAAATATAATACATAAAATCAATCATAGACATGTGCATCTACATGGGCCAGGCATGTTAGAAAAGTTCTTGGCCCTGTGTCCAAGAAGCTGGTGCTCTGGGCCACAGTTCTCAGTAAGAATCACCTGGGGAATTCAAGCATGGAAATTCTGAGCTGTTCTTGCAGAAATTCTGATTCTAGGTACCCTTGATGCATTCAGAATACTGCTCATCCAAACTGTATGCAGCTCAGAATATTTCCCTCCTGTAATATTTCCAAAAAGGAAAAATAACGCAGGAGTCACTGGCAGAAGCAGCAGCTAGCTCGTAGACACTCTTAGATTTGAGGGAGCAAGCTTGGGTTTTCCCCTAGGGCGGGGATTGCAAACCTGGCTGATTGGTTGCATCCCCTGAGAGGACCATTTTGAAGACTAAGACTCCTGGTTCCCACACCAGGAACTGGGTTATGAGGATTCTGATCAACTAGATCTGAGAACTGCTAAAATGACTAGCTAATTACTCAGCTAAGTGTGATGACCAGCCTTTGTCCTCAGACCCTCCCTATGTGTCCCTATCCTGACACACCTACAAACAAGCTCAGCCTTGAACAGTTCATGCACAGGAACCTCTGCCCTATCAGATAATGAGCTTGAATAAAATTTAGGCTTTGGGTATGACCGAGCCCAGAGTGGCTCAGGTGGCACGGGACTTTTCCTCTCCTCCTTAAGACTTCCTGTTCTTCCTAGAAGTGCCCTTACTCTTTGACCTAAAGAGTAAGGGCACTTTTGATGGATGGAAACTGCTCGATTGTTTGGTGGTTAGAAACAGGAATCTTATGAACATCTGGATATTTACTTAGTATCTGCTGCTATCCACCTGGTCTCAATTACCATTTATGTGCTCTCTGGACTGCTGCTCAATCTATGGCTTCCCCCTTCTATTTCCACCTGTGTCTCTCTCTTCCGATTAATCCTTGTATATAGACAATTCCTCAATCACATCCTTCAGTGGGTGCTGAGCATTCATTTTCTCAGCTATCTCTGCGAGGCCAGGTTCTGTGCTCACCCAACCTTACACAATTTCCAACAATCATTCTACACATTTTGCTGCACGTAACAGTATTCATTCCATGCTCATGTAAATCATTTTGCTTTTCAGAGAAATTATTTTGTTTTGTTGTGTGTGTGTGTGTGTGTGTGTGTGTGTGTGTTTGGCAGGGAGGGGTCAAATTAATTATGAATCTTTCATTCCCAAATTATTCATAAAGCTGGCATCATTTGCATCTTAAATAGTCTCCAGGAATTCAAAGAAAGAGTATACCATAGTCACAATGATAAACTCAATAATAATTAGAATTATTCCCAGGCTGTTAAGTAATACAGACATATTAAAACATTTTCAATTGAGCTTATTATGTTCTAATAAAATGAAAGCATAGCTAAAGGGCAATATTGGGTAGCAGCTGGTCCATTACCAATTCTACATTCTCTTGAGCTATTTAGGTACTACCTAGATGTTTATATAGGCTCAAAAAATGATTAAAAAATTACCATCACCACTTCAAACCTATGGACTCCAAAAACAAAAATAGAACAGAACAAACAAAAGAAAAAACAAAACCTTTTTTAATATAGTTAATTTTTCAATTAGAATTTTTTACCACTCCTGATCTAATAAATAATCCATTTAAAAGAGTTTTGTAGAGATTTCAATGCAAGCTTTCTGTTTCAATAGCAATATGCTCTACTCTATAGATGTTTGTCAGCCCTGAGTTTTATTCTGTTCCATTTTACCCTCCCCTACCTTACCTGTTCCTGTTCTATTTTTCCTCCACTATCCTTTCCTAGCCTTGCCTATTTGATTCTGTGCAGTACAATACAGTAACTACTGATTGGTCACCTGTTCTGTGTCAGAAACTTCAGGTGATGGAGAGATGAACAGGTTGGAGACTTTGCTCTCAAACTTTAGGCTTCAGGGTAGGGTGAGACTAGAAGCCCGTAGAGGTTACTACACAGTAGGGCAGACCTGTGACGTGAGGGGACCAGGGTATCACAGACAACACAAAGGAAGCAACAGGAAGAGATTGGTGCAGGGAGCAGGGGGTGGGAAATACCCATAAGCCCCTTAAGCGTGTCCCCAGACTGCCCTGACATCCCCAAGACTTATCACAACTTTCCAGGAAGGGCCACTGCTGGGAAGATCACCAGCTGTTAAAGGGATACAAGATCAGTGACAAAAACTGCAAACTGAAGCCACAGGTCTATTTGTTCTGTGAATGTTAGGCAAACAGTAAACATTTTCCCCAATTAGAAAACAGGATATGTAGCACATCGGATGAAGAGCCTCACTGTCTTTATGTCCTGGACCTGAAGCTGCTTCCCTGCCCCCTCAATTTCCCTGCTTCTCCACCAAATTTCCCCCCTTCATATTATTGCTCATCTGGCTGAGCAATTCCCTTCCTTTAATATCTCTCATCCGTTCTTAGGATGAATCATCATGAAACCTACCAAACACATGGGACCTGTGCACTTGCCTTTGGTAACAGAAAAAATAATAGTGATGACACCAATAATAGCTACCATTTGGGAGCACCTTCCATGTGCCAATTATTTTTTTAGCCTTTCCCATACATTATTTCTAGTTCTGACAATCACTAGATGAGATTGGGACTATCATTCCTGGACGAAAATGAAGAGAGACCAAATGACAGGTACAAAGCACAACGCATAAATGGTTGTTAAATGAATGAATGTATGACCAAACCAATGGATGAATGGAGGCGTGGTCCAAGGTCACTCTGAAATAACTGGAGCACCATCTTGAACTGTGGAACATCGAAGCCCTTTCTCTTAACCATGGCATTATTGAGATTGGGCTTTAAGGGAGGGAGGGAAGAGGAGACATCTGTGGAAGGGGTGGAATCCCTGAATCCCTGTTGCAAACAAAGACAGGGAGGCTGGAGCGCTGGCTGGGAGTTGGGAGAGGTCCCAGGAGCTGCCAGATAGAAAGGCTGGGAGTCTTTGCTAAAATATTCTTTCAGCGAAGTGATGTTAGCCTAAAGTGATCTTTTCAATTTTTTTCATTTCTACATTATACCCCCAGTTTCTTCCTGCCACCTATCTGCCTCCCTAGCATGGTTTGCTGTTCCCTCTCTATCTTCATCACCTGTCCTTGGTGGCTGGTCATTTTTTTTTTTTTAAGACAGAGTCTCTCTCTGTCTCCCCAGGCTAGAGTGCAGTGGCATCATTATAGCTCATTGCAACCTCAAACTCCTGGGCTTAGGCGATCCTCCTGAGTACCTGGGACTACAGGCATGCACCACCACACCTGGCTAATTTTTCTATTTTTTGCAGAGATGAGGTCTCATTCTTGCTCAAGCTGGTCTTGAACTCCTGTCCTCAGGACATCCTCCCACCTCGGCTTCCCAACATGCTAGGATTATAGAGGTGAGCCCATCCATTCTTTTAAGTTTCTCTAAAAATGCATATATGTTGTGATTCCAATTACCTGTTGATACTTCTTAGCCAGAGAACTTTGAGGAAAAACTTTGAAGAATTTTAATTTTTTATTATTTTTAACTTTAACAAAGAAAAAAATCTGTAAGACTACTTCAGGATGTTATACGGATTGGCAAAAATTAAATTCTGTACTCACACTAGGTTAAAGATTACTGAGAAGGAAGCTGCCCACCCTGTGAAAAATACAAAGGCTTGCTCTGGCCAGAGAACTATAGGCAGGGAAAAAGGAAAACCCCACGTGCAGTTAGGGGCTGCCATCAAAGAAATCCCAGAGTCCTTCTAAGTAGAAAAATTGGTAACAGAGTCTGAATTTTTATTCACCCTTGACATCAAGCAAAAACTTTTGTATATCACTTTATTCCCCACTATAGTTTCCAGAGCACCTTGCACCATATATATATATTTTTTTTTTCTTCCATCACAAACTCATTTGCATGTGTCAGCACTAATTTCCAAATGTGCCTTGAAGCAGTGAAAAATGAGACTTCAGATTGGTAGCAGCTTTCAAATAGCGTTCACCCACAGCTGGTTCTCAACTTTTACTTGTTATTAAAAAGGAGGAAAAAGCGAAATTGGTATTTTTTTATTGCTCTAATTAAGTCTTTAAAGCTGCAACCACACAGAAAAGAGAGAGGGAGGACAACGGGAAAACAACAACAAAACAAGGCTCTTGCTTTAGAAATAAAAGTGCCAACTTAATAAAATTCACAATGACAAACTCCGCTAAAATTACTGTCTTCTCAAATCTGTGGTCCCTCGTCTGTACTGCTCAAAGAGGTGGGCGTGACTGCGGAAGGGAACTGTTTATATTTTGGAGGAAAATAGGACCCTGAGCTGGAGATTAGTGTAGACTGGGAGAAAGGAAAGGAACGAAACATACTTTGCAGAGAGGCAGCCCTATTACAAAACTGTCCCAGGAGTTTTGTTTACACTGCCTCATTTAATCCTCACTCCTTCTTCCTGGAGCCCATTTGGGGTGAACAACAAAGGACTAAACATAATAACAACTAAAGTAAGTTGTGTTCTGTCCATGTAGCAGCCCATCTTTTAAGGGCTTTATGTGACAAATCTCATTTAATTCTCGTGATCTTCTGAGTTATATTATACACTATTTTTATCCTTTTTAAACAAACAGTGTTAGTGATACATGGAAGAGTCTACAAAAGGTCAGCATCACATGGCTTGGTGGCGCAAAGCTTTGGGCCCAGGCAGTTGGCTCCTGGCCCTATAGCCCCAGCTACTGTACTAACTTGCTGGTGGGATCAGTCTCCTGCTGGGGGAAGCACACACTCTTAGAGGCAGAGAGTGCTGGTAAATGTACTAGCTCTCCACTGAGGCTGAAACCAAACTGGGAACATCTTAAGAACTACAGTGAGGATTCTAGGCTTTATTGTAAGGTGAAGCCATTGAAAGAGTTTTAAGCAGGAGAGTGACCAGTTTTATTTTCTGTAAGATCATTGACCATGGAGGATGGCAGATTAGAGTGAGACAGGCAAAAGGGAAGGATATCAGTCAGGAGCTTCCTCCATAATCCAGGTGGTAGTTGATGGCAGCTTGAATAAGGTGTGGCAGAAGAATGGAGGGAAGCAGATAAAGTAAAATACGAGGACCTGGTGGCAATTGACGTGGTATGCACATCTCTAAGGGGGTGGGGCTAGTGAGGAACAGGCAGAGGGAGATGGGGAGGATGTGATCAGAATTTGAGGAGGGAACAAAGAGCTAAAAGTTTAAACTTCTTTGGAAGTGGGATTTCGCAGGCTCATTGTTGGGAACTGTGACTCTAGGGTATAGTTTCAGCATTCTTCTCTCTCTCACTTATTTTTCTTAGAAAGATGGATCCACAACATATTTACTCACATTCCATACACTATCCTGTGTACTTTAAGAATTTGGTGCCTTAAAAGAAAGAGTTGCAATTGGAATTACTAAGAGGATGGTAAAGCGAAACAGAATAGAGCCATGGAATCAGGGAACTTTGTCAAACTGATAAAGGACATGATAAGAGGTTGGGTGTTGGGGGAGTTGGGCTGTAGTGGTAGCCCTGGCATGTGTGAGCCCCGTTGTACCCCCAGGACAGGGGAGACTAGAGGTAGGTGGCCCTTCCTCTTACTGAGTCACATTTGTGTGCGGGGTCTGGGTAGGGGAGTCAGAATCAGACCTTAGGACAGGGGTGGAAAGGGGTGGGATGTTCAGAGTTAGAATTCTGAAAGGAAAAGGAATGGGGAACTGTAACACACCACACCTTCATTTGGCCTCCCAAAGGAACCCATGTTTTCATTGATTCTTCACGTATTGGCACACTCAGCATACATTTGTTGAGTACCTATTAATTACTAGGCACTGTGATATTAGTGCTTATTGTGTAGCAATGATCTGCTTTCTCCTCTGGTCCTCCAACTGCCTAGGAGCTCTTGGTGAGCAGAGACTATCTTTCTTATCTTTGTATACTCAGCAGGGAACAAAATGCCTGACATGCATAGGTGAATGGAGAATGACTTGGATTTAAAATCCTGGACTTGTCGCTTAATAGCTGTGAACTCTCAAGTACTTAACTTCTCTGAGTCATAGTTACCCTGACTACGAAATAAAAAATTTCCATTTTGTAAGTATGTAAAGACCAAGAGAAATAATGCTCATGAAAGCACTTCATAAAATGCAAAGTGCCCCACTGATGTCACTCCTTGCTCTCCAGTTTCCTTTCCTGCTCCCTCCCAGTTCTAACCTACCCTCTTCTTATTCTTCATTGGTTTAAACACCCCCATTTCTGCCACTCAGCTAAGTAGCATTTGCTTTAAATTGATAACTTCTGAAGAAGCAGACCAGAAGCAAAACATGAGGAGATAAACATACATTTCAAGGACAAAATTTACTTTGAAAGCACAAGCCTGTGGATCCTTCCTCATAATTTTTTCATTGTTGTCTCACCATCCCACTGTTTTTCTGCGAGAGGGCTGGGGAATATTCTGTCCTTTGTGACTGTGCTCTGAGGACCAGGTTAAAACAATGTGGCAGATTCTGAAGGCTTCATCTACAGAAGCTCTCAGGGCTTCTCCACTGCCCACTCTGCACCGTCCTTCAGAGGCCAGTCAATCCTAGGACTGGGGCACAAACAGACAGGGTGCATTGTCCCTCAAGGGCCACACAAGGCTCTTCTCCCCTGCTCAAGCAGAGAGCCTCAAGAAAGCCTTGTGATCTCACTGTCTCTAAGGAAGATGGCCTTGCAGAGCTATAAATGAGGATCTGAGCTCTCTGAACTTGGCCATCTGGTGCAATATCGATTTTAAAACCCGAGGGCGTCTGTACACCAGCCCCAGAACCAGGGTGAGGTGGGAGGGGGCTGCTTACTTAAAGATAACTTCAGTCTGAGAGAAAAACACAGGTGCCTGCCTCCACTGTTTGTGAAAGTCATCTTTGTGTTTCTTCTAAAAACATATATCCATGTGATTTCTCTAAACTATCTGTTAAGTTATGTATTTTCAACAGTGTTCTAGTGCCTTTGGACTCCAATTCTCAACAAATCCTTTGTGATCTAGAGCCTGTTCTAGCTTCAGTTGCCTTGTGTCCTTTGCCAGAAATTCTCCATTTTTCCTTTCATTCTTCTGTGCCTACCATGTGCCATCTACCAGGTATCTGCTCCTTGGATAATTCCAACAGACCCTTCAAGTTCCTACTCAAACATAAAAGCTGCACTGGCCCATCTCAGAAGAATGTCTTGTTGAATGTTGGCACAACACTTTATTGGTGCCTTTGTTTTAAGACTCTTGTGGACCTCTTCCCCATGAGGTTGACCTTGTTGCAGGCAGAGAACCTCATTCCTCTTCTCCAGTGTTTGATGAGTAAGAAATGCTGGGCTCTGGGGCACACATTAAAGCTTATCTGGCCTCTCTCACATTACTTTCTTTACCCCTAAGGAGGGAGACTCTTCAAGTAGGTTTTCCAAATTCCACTGGCACCCAGAACATTGGAATTGGTCATAGTTCTTGTAGGCAGATCTAAGAGGTCATGGTTGCAGCACAACTGCGGACTGTGCTACTTTCTCCCAATCTTTTTTTCCTCTGTCCTAGTCCCATCCAGGTATATGGCTAAGGCTGAGTCTATGTTATGACTGGAGGCACAAGAGGACCCCAGGACTGTGTCAAGCATCTCTCATTCTTCTTTGCTTGTTTCTTTTTCTTGAACACTGATAGGTGTCGCCTTTTGGTCTATCACTCTGGTTAGCACAGATAATTGGGTCTGCATGTTGCATGAAGATGGACAGGCTTAGGGCTTTCTTAGTTTCAAGCCTATTTAACCTTAACTAGTAGTGCAGGAACATGAGCCACCTGGGTGGTCTGGCCTGGCTTATGAAGCTCTGCCAGGTAGAATTCGAGGCCATGGCTCCTGATGACATTGAAGAGTTTCTTTGTCCTACTTTGCTTCTTCACGTATCTATTTATTCCAGGAATCTCAGGATAGTGAAGGATGGTTGGGCCAAGGCAGGATTTAGGTTTCCTGGCCAAAGCACAATCTTGCCATCATACAAAGGCTATCCCTGAAAAGCATCCCAAACATACTGCCCCAGGAGAGAAGGAAATGAGCAATCAGATGATTCCATCTTCTGGGCTTGAAGTAGTAGCAGAGCCCTCGTCACACAACGGATGCACATGCACACTCACTGACTAACTTGTCACCCACATGGCTGAGTCCCGTCAGGGAGATTGAAACTCTCTCTCAAGAATGGAATCCAGATGACATCTTAATCTAGTGTTTGAGGACTTGACAACTGCGTTAGGCTGAATAATGGTCCCAAATACACCCACGTCCCTATCCCTAGAACCAGTGACTGTGTTCCCTTACACACTAAAAGGGACTTATTAGGTGTGACTAAGTTAGGGAGATTATCCTGGATGTCAGGTGAGCCACCCACTGTAATTACAAGGATTCTTAGAAGAGGGAGGCAGGAAGGACAGACATCAGAGAGGAGAAGTGACAATGGAAGCAGCCACTGGATTCATGGGACCGCAACCTCAGAAATGCCAACAGCCTCCAGAAGCTGAATGAGGCAAGGAGCAAATTCTCCCCTGGAGCCTCCAGAAGGAACCAGCTCTGACTACACTTTGGTCTTAGCCCTGTAAGGCTCATTTCATACTTCTGATCTCCAGAACTACAGAAGAATGAACACGTGTGTATTAAGTCACCAAGTTTGTGGTAATTTGTTACAGTAGCAACAGAAAACTAAGACAACAATTTCACCTGGACTTGCTTTTACAAATTAATCTTCCAGGGTATGGCTCCACACATTTGAGGTGTCACGTAGAATAGATTACTCACCATTTTTCCAATGCCATATATTTCCTGATTTATGATTTCACCTGAACATCTGCTTGGATCACCCATTTTCCTGTCTTCCTCAGTCCAAATTCTTCACGTCTCTCAAATGTCTCCCTGAGCCTGCTAGGGTTTGGCATGTGTGTTGAGTTGGTTCAGACTGAACCACAGGTGTGGGTAGAAGGGAGCCTGAATTTACTGCCTGCCTATTGTATGCTAGTCACTAAGCTAAGCGTTTTTCACATGTTCTCTTATTTGATCCTCAAGACTCTTTGGAAAGGTTTTGAACTCAGATGCAAAAAACACATTCCAGGTAGAATAAGTAATTTGGTCAAGGTCACATGACCAGTAAGTGGTGAAGTTGGGATCAAACTCACATCTGTCCACCTGGCTCTTTCATTCCTTTTCATGAACACAATAATTCATTTAGCAGTGTTTTATTGAGGACTTAAAATGTGACAGGTATTTCACTAATTGCTGATGATATGACAGTGAGTAAATCAGATACTATCCATGACCCTATGGGGCTTACATTCCACCAAGACAGTCATGGAAACAAGTAATCACATTTCTGTGTGATGGTTGCTAATGGAGTAAGTAGATGGTATACTTTCATGATACAGTCTCAAATTGCTAAAAGTAGATCTTCAGATAATGTGACACGCTGTGGGAAAGAGAGTGCTCTCAATTGTGGGCAGGTCCCAGAACCTCCTAAACCATGCTACAGTGGCCCATTGAGTCCCATTTAGAGGGCTTCCCAAGTTAAAGAAATATACAATTAGCACACTTTCCCAAATAACCATAATCCTGCATCAGAGAGAGTTTACTTATATTTCTCAGAGTAGAATGGTTCCTGTTAGGAAACTTGCAAGCATTTGGTAATGTGATAAGATTAAATTTATTAACTTACCATGGCATTTAATTTGCTCTATTATTAGTACAAATATGAAAATTGCATTCAGCATGATTTATTTTAGAAGTGTTCAGAGATAGTGTTAACTACACTAAACCCAATCTCAGCCAGGCAGGTTGACACCAACTTTTGCACTTTTTAAAAAATTACATACAGAAGTGCAGAAATACCAACCAAGTTGTGCACGGTCACGGAGCAAATCAGAGGCCAAGGTGGATGGGGAGGTGGAAGTGAGAGATTTTATACTCCTGGCTGCTGAACGTGTGGTGTGTCTGTGTGTTTCACACATCCTTCTTTACTCTGTCTTTCATTTAACATTTTACAAATAACAAAAGACTTCCAGGACCTGCATATGAGACGAGGAGTGAGTTCAGTGCTGCTTTTAATTGAAAGCTCTGAGGGCAAAGCTCACGGAGCAGAGTAACAGCTGTAGTACATGCAACCGCCCCGTCACGCTTGTGTCACCCTAATAGGCAGGCTTATTATTTTTTAATTAGGAGCTTCAGTGTTTTGTTAAACTGTAAATGTGTCAGGACCTGGGGATTTTGTTAAACACTAAACTGTCTTGCATTTAATCTTTATGGAGGCATTTGGGAGATACAGGGTCAGTTTGCAAAAGGCATTTTGTTATTGTAGAATACAATAGTTAACACTTTTACTAAGCATTTACCATTTTCTAGGCATTGGCCTGAACACTATTTGGATTCATTCTTTAAGCCAACCAACCAAATGATACATATCCCTTGAACTCCTTCTATGGTCCAAGGACTGTGTTAGAGGCATTGATGGATGGATAAGTGATGACTAAAACCCATCTAGACTCAGTTCTCTAGGGCCTTATAAAAACATATAACACATGCTTCTGAAGCTGAAATGGAAAATATGCTCTGATCAGCACTGTAATGGAGCAATAGTTAAGGGTCTGTCCTCCCTGCCTGGCCTCATTCTTTCCCAGGTTTCCCCCATCCGGGTGCAAGACACTCCTATCCATCCACGTGCTAGCTCAAGGCCCAAGTGCTATGGTAATTCGCGATTCCTTCCTCTCCTCCTTCCATGTATTAAGTCCATAGTAGGTAGGTAGGTGGGGAACTGAGGAGAAAGTGCGATTTTTTTATGTTCTGTAATTATAACTATAATTACAATGAGAAAATAGAATTTTAAGTTTGATCCTCAAAGATCTGGTCAGACTAAAAATGGTGTGGACAAGGCACTAACTGGGCCAGGTATTCCAATGGAAGAAATAGAAGCATCCGAGTTTGAGTCCGGGTCCTATCATCAGCTACGTGGTCCCGGTTGAACTATGTAATCTTACTCTGCTTTCTTTTCCATAAAAAATTAATATAGAATGTCTTTCCTTCTCTGGGCCCTTGTGAGAGTCCAGTGAGATGCAGATTATGAAAATCTTTGGAAGATCATCAAGCCGTAAAAAGATTTGAGAAGTGTTTTTAATATTTAGATTTTAATATTTAGTTGTGCACGATTTATTGGAAAATTGGTCAAAACTTATGATCTTTCTCATCTAGGTGCCCTTCACGTTCAATGGGTTCATTTGTTTCACTGCTTTTCCTTTCCTTCCCTGGGAAAATGTTTATTCATGGTGAATGTCCTGAAATATTTGGCCTGCTTTGGATGACTTCTATATTTTCTTCTCTGATTTAGTATTGCTGGCCAGGCTCTTTGCACCTAGTTTCAGCTAGATTTTTTCTTGTTTAATGATTATGTTTTGCAAAACCAATACAAGCAGGCACACTAACAGCTGGTAGTCTTGTAGGGCTGAGGAACAAGGGAGCAAAGGACCCAGGGAAGAAACTCCAGCTTTCCATTGGTCTCTGGATGACTGTGTTGGGACAGCAGAGGTGTAAGGTGAGTTTGAGGGCTTGGGGATGTGAACTAATATTTACTTACATGCATGATGTGACAACAGTTCCAACAGCTCTACAGGTTATGCATTTTATGTAAACATTCGTTGCTGATCTATTCCAACCACAACTAAAAACTACCACATTTTTAGCACCTCTTATAGGCTAGACACTTTGCTGTATGCTTCACTTGCATTATCTTAATCTTCATAGAAAGTCTTCGAAGCAAGTATTATTGCACACATTTGATGGATAAGGAGTCTTTTAGGGTGGTGGTTCTCATACTTTAGTGTTTATCAGAAACACCTAGAGAGCTTGTTAAACTACAGATTACTGGGCTTTACCTCCAGAAGATTCTCATTCAAGAGGTTTGAGGAGGGGGCCCATGTATTTGCATTTCTAACAAGATCCCAGGTGATGCTGATGCTGCTGAGGCAGGGACCACACTTTGAGAACAACTGTGTTAGAGAATCAGGGGCCAGTATCCACAGGCAGCCCTCAGCAGAACTGGGACTCAAACCACTGTAATCCAAAACTCATGCTATTTCCTATAATATTGCACTTGTTCATTTCAGTGAAGGCTGGAATGTAAATTCCATCAGAGGAAGGAAGGGAGGGAGAGGGGAGAGAGGAGGAAGGAAAGAAAGAAGAAGAAATAGAATAGGGCATGAGGCCAGCAGGCAGGTGAGATGCCCCAGCACATTTAGTCATGAGAGTTGGAAGTTACCTTGATGAACTGATTTGCCCCACCTTGAGACCAGAAGTAACTGAGCTCGTGATCGCAAGGTCTTTATATTTTTGGAATAGTACATTATCAAAATAATTAATGAGTAGAAGGTGACAAGAAACCTTTTTTTGTGAAGATAGGTTCTGAATGAGACTCAATATTTTTCTTTGAAACTATGTATAGGTGGCTTCCCCAAGGTCACAGTCTTGCAAAGCACTTCACTTCTCTGCCAAATCTTTTCCCATAAAATACTGATACTAATAATGGCCACAGAATGAAGAGGTGGCAAGGATCACAAATGTAAGCTATAGCGAATTGGAAAGTGTTGACTGATGTGAATGAGTATGTTCCTCTGTTAAATTTCAATGGGTTGATAATGACATTTTCAACAGCATTCATGACTTGGATTCAGGTGAAGCTTTCAATGTCCTCAGAGTGAAATAAAGAGGCAAGTATTAGGAAGAAAAGGGACTGGGAAAAAAAGGTGAATAGAAACCTGGAGGGGAATATTTCAGGTCTCCTGAGAGAAGGGGAGAGGTGAGAAATTCTCACACTGTTGGTACCTTCATCATAGCACCCACCACCATGGATCAGTGACCTTTATCTTATATACATGCCTCAGGGCATAAATGGAAAGTGGACAGTAGAGTGGGTAAGATGGGGGTTTCTATGTCAGCCTGCAAGCTTTCAAATTCCTTTCTTAGCATTTGACAGCTGTGTGACTTTGGGCAGGTCACTAACTTCTCTAAATCTTAATTTCCTCTTTGTCCAATTAGAATAGTAAGACTAGATACGACCTAAGAATTCTGTTAAAACTAAACATGTTAATGCACATAAAAGACTTGGCACAATACCAGAACTACCTTGTCTTCACGTTTAATAAAAATATTGAGGAATAAATGAAGTACATACACATACAGGTGCACACACACACATACCAGCTTCATCAGATTCAGTTTTGCTGGGAGATAACTCTGCCTGATAGCTCCCTGAAGTATGTCCACCTCTTTCATATGACTTAAAAGTAGAGTGTTCCTTGTCTTTTTTTTCTGCGTGACGCTCCTATCCTATTCCAGTGGTACAGGTCACCTGAAAACATGGGTGAATCACCCCAAGGGTGTCCCCTCATGGTCACAGATAAAAAATGGATGAAAACGGCAGGCAAAGGTGACATTAAAGTATGGATGGAAAAAGAACTTGTGTTCACATTTTGAGGAAGTCAAACTGTACAAGAAGGCATGGTGACCTCTGCTGTACGTTGGGGAAGGAAAAATATAAGCAATTTACTTGCACACGGTTCATGAAAAAACAGCCTGGGGGAGGGAAATTACTTATGTAGTGAATTTATGTCAGCTTGTAAGACAGATTATACTATCAGCAAATGAGGTCAAAGGAGCAGGAAGGCGGTTGGTAGGAGTGGCTGGCATGGTAGAGGTTGCCTTAACTATACGTGAACCTTAAAATAGCTGGTGACATTTTTTAAAGTACTGAGTTAAAAATGTATCACTTTTTTTTAAAAACCCCAAAGCTAAACCTGACATTTTATTTTGCATGCATTTTATATTCATATATATCAATATTTGAAGTATAACAATAAAAATAGCATAAGTAGAAATCTTATCAAGAAGCAGGAACACCGGGAGACATTTTGCTATTGCTGTGTATTACTGGTCTGTTCTGTGAATCTCAAATTCAAATGCCTAAGGGGGCCCAGCAGGGAGTGCTAGTGACTCCAACAGAACTAAGTCAGTGAGACAAGAGGGAATGGTGGGGACCGTAGTGACATGGAACAAACATACCCTTTTAGAAGTGGGCAGCTGCTTCTCAGCCCCAACCAATGGAGGGCTTAGTGTTGCCAGATCTTATGGCTTTTTCAAAAAAACAGAAGAAATCTAAAATCTTGCGTGATATGCCTGATTGTTTAATATTGACTGAGTAAATTTTTAGAACTCTCTGAGTCAAACAAAATTTATCTTTGAGTCAGATTTGGCCATCAGAAAGTGACCTCTGGTTTATGAAGACCTAAATGTGTACCAGCTATGGAAAGGATTCCCAAACCTGTAGGTTTTGCCTGCAATTCTGTGCCGTTAAGCCCCACTGGTCTTTCTACTCACTGGACAGCCAGTACTTTCTCCATTAGAGGGAGCGAAGGTCAATTTAGCTCTGGTTAGGAGAAGCCTGTGTGCACTGGCTTTGAAGACAGACAGATCTGGAACTGAGGCTCTATCACTTATCAGAGCTGTATGGGATTGGACAGTCTCCAGACCCCTCGTCAGGCCCAAGGTGATAATAATAGTAACTAACTCTATTGCCAGGATTAGATGAAATTATGCATGTAATATTTTCAGCAAAATTCTAGACACATAGTAAGCACTCATTAAATATTATTTCTACTGAAAAAAAAAATCCTGGCCCCTCTAACTGTATTCCTTCATTAGACCCTTGTCTTCTTCTCCACGTCTGCATTTGCCCAACTCTTAGTCACTCACATTTGCTCCAGTGTATCCTGGCCATGCACATGTTCTTTGCCTCCAAGGCACGTTGGCTTCTCAGGGTCCTACCTTTAGTACTCTGATAGGTAGAAATTGCACCCTCCTTTCTGATTATTCTTAAAAAATGATTCTGAGAACTGATTACATGTAAAATGATACAATTTTCTTTTGTGGTGCTGGTAGGAGATTTAATATAAACTTCTTGTCTAGAATTCCTTTTTCTAAGGTTTCTTACAGAGTCATTCTTGCTTTGTTTGAGCGCTTCCAGAGATGGGCCACTCACTACCTGGCAAAGAATGAGTTTATTGGTTGGACAGCTTTGATTATTACAACATTCTTTGTGATGCTCAACTAAACTTGACGTTCCTATAGATTGTAACCATTGGCCCTAATTTTTCCTCTCCCGAGGAGTAAAATAGAACATGGATAAAAGAAAGAGTATAGTAGGCTGTAGGCTTAGGTGTGTGAAGTTTACCCTTTGAAATAGGCCATAATGAAAATCAACATAGACTTATGTCTGAGTTACTGAGGTGTTCTATTCTTAACTATGCAGAGTAACACAAATTATATGTATATAAGAAAGGTATATATGAATTGGAAATTACATATAAGAAAATTCTACTTTGTACAACATATAGAATGATATCTACCAAGAATTTTCTAACCAAAATCCATCATTGGTTATGTCTTCATGCAGAGCAGCAATATAAATTGTTGCTATAAGGTGGTTTGTTGTTTAATGAAAGTATGAAGTATGAATCACATGTCTCTATATATCTCCTACTGTTTGCCATCAAGTATAATGCATAGTCGAATTCCCTTTCCAATAATAGAGAAGCCAATGCTTACTGTATCTGTGGAGGATCATTTGGTTGGTGCTTCTATTAAGCTCATATTAAGCACCAACCAAGTGATCCCATGCTAAGCTTGGGGGCCACTTATAAATATAAAATTTTGAATATCTCATTATGGATTTACATGTATTGCCATAAATTTGGAAAATAGCACTTAAGCTTATAAAGTAAGCTTAATCGATATTTATTGAGTACTTCTATATACCAATATTGTTTTAATCTCTGGAAGTAAAATGTAAATAAAATATAGTCCTTTTTCTCCAGGGTTCATGGTATAGAGATACCCAAACTGATAATTTCAAGATAATATGGGAAGTGCTATGACTCAGAGGCATGCACCAAGCTCAGCAGAGCAGAGAGATGAAAGGTCAGTGAAAACTGGATACGATGATGCCTTGTATGAATGCTGCAGATTGAGCAGGAGTTCATAATGACAGCCAAGGTTGACAGAACACCAACTGTGTGTCAAGCAGTAATCTAGGTGTATTTATATGTCTTGGCTCATGAAATCTTCATGTAAACATTATGAAGTGGGTCTTATTATCTCTTCATTTTTATGGATGACTAAACTGCAACACAGAAAGGTTAAATGGCTTAGCCAGGGTCAAATGACTATAAGTGGTAGAACTAGAGTCTGAACTCTGGAAATCTGACACCGGAACTGATAGAGACCATGGTACCTTGCCTTTATTTTAGTCAAGTGAAGACATGTGAAGGTCATGCGTAGCAGAAGAGGCAGCATGGGGAAGGCATGACAAGTGGGAGGTACACACAGGTGTTATCAGAATCTAGCACGAAGCGGCAGAGGCAGGAGATAAGCTGGGGAGGGAAAGAGTGCAGACGTTTTGAGAAAGTGATCTTTGGCTACAGTTTAGGAGATGAAACTAAGTATGGCAAGACTCCAGCAAAGAGCCTATTAGGAGGCATCTTAAGTGATCCAGAAAAGGGATGGTGGAGAGAAGGTGAGAGGAGAGGAGGCTCTCAAAGCGACTGGGTTGACTTTCCTGCCAGTTTGGTGGGACGACATCAAAGTCACGTTTAAACTGATGGTAGAAAAATAATGTGATATTTCCATCAAATGGGAATTTGTGGAATAAATATACTTGTTGCACTTTTTGCTGTTTTATATTAGTAAAAATAAAAAGTATTCATATAAACTTTTATAAATTCTCTTTTCTTCTCACAAACTCTCTCACAATGAATTTTCTGAATGGAGGTTTCAGGAACCTAATCTCATGTATTAGGGAGGGAACATTGTGGTGATGGGTTTAGGCACCTGCAGAAAGGAAAGTGAGGCATTAGAATATGCCAGAAGAATTGGGCATATTCTTAAGGAAATATGATTGAACCTGGAGAAAGGAAATCTTAACAGATTCCTTTAAGTCCAATGTGCCTGTGGTGGGTCATGGTCAGTCATCTTCCTAAGCACATAGCAGGACTACATCTCCCAGAGCCCCTTGCAGTTAGGTGTGGTCATGTGACTGAGTTCCAGCTAAGGGAAAGATGTTTACCATGTCTGGGCTTAGACCATAAAAATTCTCTCATTCATGCTCTTTCTTCCTCTTCTGGCTTCTTCCTCCTCTTTCTTCATGAGCATGGTGATCTTGGAAGCCACATGTTGAACATGGGAGAGCCACAAAAATGAAAGAATCCTGAGTTCCTGAATAACTGCTTAGAGAGTTGCTTACCAGTTAAGTATAGCTTTTGTACTTTACCTGAGTGAGAAATAAACTATTATGTTAAGTTCCTATGATTTGGAGGTTTTTGTTAACACTTAACTAATATAGTTATTGATATACATATTTTTTAAGTGTGAAGTGATATTGAAAAGTCAGAAGTCCATCAGGATAAATTACACCCTGAGCTAGGAAGAGAATCAAGTGTCCTGAACTCAGAGAGAGTCGATATTAAGAGCAACTAGGAATATTCTATTGCCTTTTAAGCTTGAGTAAAACATTCTTGAATGACACTGAAATCCCTTACATGTCCTTCTGATAATCACTGGCTTTCACAGTGTAGTACAAAGACTATGGGCTTTGGGGTATTAACTCCCAACTTTGCTGCTCATCTGCTGAGGGCTTCTAATTCAGTTCCTTTACCTTTTGGAACCTCAGTTCCCTCTTCTACAAAATGGGAATAATAAAAATACTAACCTCGAAGACAGGAGAAGTAGGAGGAGGGAAAGGATATAAAGACCACTTTAAGAGGAAACCCCAATGGGCCCTTGGGTGTGCCCAACTCCAGAGTGCTGGGTGTTTGCTGTAGTAGCACATGAACAGCCAACAGTGGTGCACTCTGATGGGGGTGGGGGAAGCCGAGTGCTGGAGGCAGCAGGGCACAGTGGCTATGAGTCCAGGCTCTGGAGCCTGTCTGTCTCCTACTAGCCAGGTAACGGGGTTAGTTCTCTAACCCTTAGTTTCTTCATCTGTAAAACAGGGACAATGATAGTGTTGAGATAATTTAGTGAGATACTCTGTGGAATATGGGACAGCCAGGTTTTTGGCAGAAGGGGGGTGCTAATGGAAATGCTAATCTTCCCCTCCCTTTCCTTCACACCAGAACATACTCCTGGTAGCAGGAACGAATGAACAGGGCTATGAGTGCAGAGGCTGATGAGTTCCATCCTAGGCAACAGTTTAAATCCTTTAACTTCTGGTTCTCTTTTATGGAATGGGGAAAGTCCTGCCCTGCCTTCTTCCCAGGATTCTGTGAGGATGGAGTGGGATTCTAATTTGAATACACCTTAAGAGTCTGTGAAGTTAAAAGTTAATTATTAGCATTCTTAATTACCAGAGACATATGTGTGACTTGTGGATCTTTTTTTCATATTTTTTTCTTCCGTTTCCCAATCTCCTTCAAATGCTTCCCTTCAAATCTCCCCAAGTGCCTAATAATACCTTTGCTAGAAACTTGGTTGGTGCTCCCTTTGTGGAAAGGAGGAGGCTGGAGTGACTCTGGAAGGCATTTTCAGCCCATGGAAGAGGCTATTAGATTGGGTTTCTGGCAGGCAGGAATGGTGAGATTAGTCGTCATCATCATTAGGGTGGTTTACAGTATAGGTTTGCAATCAGAGATGTTTAGGAATAAACATCCTAGTGCCCTTCATTTTCCAACTACGTGACCAAGGATAACGTGGGACTTAGTTTCCTTATGTGTAAAATAGGGATAATAATATTTCATGGGGGTCATTATAAGATTGAATTAGACACTGATGATGCCTGGCATGTACTGATCATTCAGTGCACGGGGGCTATTACTCATAGTTATTCTGACTCTGGGTGCTCTACCTCTCAAAAGCCTCTAGGAAGAGCCAGAAAAACCACCCTGTGATTGCTGCTGGCATTGGCATTGCTTATACTTGTAATATTTAATCACTGCTCCTAATGCTGTGCTGAAATGTAAACACTGAAAGTTGTTTGGGTTTTGTTGTTGTTGCCTTGCTAATAGTGTATGCATCTTTGAGAAGCTTGTAAACCCTCAAGCATTTCTTTCAGCCAGAGACTGCCTCAAGTTGAAATGATGAATTCTTTTATTCACTCGCTTTGGCTTAATTGACAATAATGGCCACACTTTATTTTATATTTGCCTTTTTCCTCCTTTTCTGTATGCCCTGCTAGGTACTGCAGAATTAGAATATGTTTAATATTCACTTTTTCCCTCCCAGTTTCCTATGCCTTGGTTGATTCTCTTCATACTGTAGGGGCAAGGGTCTTGGAGTCACTAACTGGACCTGTGAGACCTTTCAACATTATCTTCTCTTCTTTAGGCCTTATTTCTCTCATCTGCAAATAAAGAGAAGGAACTGAATATTTTCTAAGGTCCCACTCTGGCATTTTAGGACTAAATTTATCTTGCATTTGTTCATTCATTTATTCAGTGAATAAGTATTGATTTCATTCCATACATAGGTCTCCTCTGCAGTAATTAACTTGCTGCAGTGCAATTGTTTGTTTGCATCTTGGCACTGGGGACACAGATATAAAATGCCATGATCTGTCTTGAGGAGCTCACTGTATTTTACGGAAGGCTCAAACAGACTACTACACTCTGTAATCCAATCACTGCAATGGAGGTTTATATAACTTTCAGAAGAGAATATCAAAGTGGCCTTGGCCAGTTATGGGCCAGGGAGGGATATAGCCATTGATAATCATTTAACTAAGCAAATGAGAAGTTTATTTAATTATGAATTCATGGTGTCCCTGCCCTCTAGGAACTCACAGTCTAATGCAGAAAACGGTATGAGGATAATTCAGTATGTCGAGTTCCATTATATTAATAGAAGAATGAACGGTGACATCTATGCGAGAGGAAGAATTAACTAGTTGGCCCAGATACTATCTCTTTAACCTGTAAAACTGTTTAATTCAAGATAATCCTGGGAGAAATTATCTACAGGAATATAACTTAAAAGTGATAAAGAACATATTAATTTATAATATAGTTACGTATTGTTTGCCATGTGCCAGACAGTGTGCCAGGCATAACACAATGGTATTAATACATAAGATACTTCTTTCAACACACGGTATTGGGGAGAAATCAAAAAGAAATGAAACCTAGACTTGTTAAAAATTTAAAACCAGAGGACTAGCCTTGTTGCCTTAGCCTCTCCGCTTATTAACTGTGTGGCCTGGAGAAAATCCCTTGACCTCTCTACTCATTCCCTGGTATGTATTCTCAGGCTTCAAGGACATGTCTATGCTGATAAATCCCTGATCTCTATTTCCTGATGAGTCTTCCTTTTCAGATGCTGGTCAATAACAACTGCCTACTGGACTTCTACACTTGTCCTTTCCCCTAGCACCTCATACTTGGCATGCGAAGAATTACATTGAACTTCCTCCTCCTCCTCCCTTCACTCTAGACTTTCTCTGGCTCCCATGTGTCCCATCACAGTAAACCAGGACCTTCTCCTTTCTCAGCCCTGCATTCCATGGGTCATCATGTCTTGGACAGTTCTCAAGTTATTCCCATGATCACCTCCACTGCTTCACTCAGCCGTCATCATCTCTCCTCTGGGTTATTGCAACAGCCCCTTCAGCGGTGTCCCTGCCTTGAGACTCTCCAGCCCATCCACGCTACTGCTGTCAGAGTGTTCTTTTCACAATGAGAACTAGAACATATCACTCTTATTTTAAAAGGCTTCAGAGACTCCTTGTGGCCTACTGGATAATTTAAGCTATAAAGTAGAAACACAGGGTTCTTTATGAACTGGACCCTGTCTCCTTTTCCAGCCTCAGTTTACTAATTCCCTGTTTACCAAACTGCTTATTTCTCTTCTTGATACCTTTGTTCATGATCTGCCACTGGCCTAGGACTCTCTTTCCTTTCTCTTTGTTTACCGACCAGTATTATTTAAATTGAGGTTCACCGCAAGTATCACTTCCAGGAAAGGATTCTTAGAGCCCTTCCCTCGTGTCCTTCCCCTGCACATGTAATATACCTGCGTATGCCTCTATCCTCTGGGAGTTCCTAACAGAGCCCCGCTGTGTCCACAGCCAGATGCAGTCGCAGCACTGGGCCCTCCCCATCCATCTTCCGCCTCTGGATCCCACTCACCTGTGCACATGGCCTGTGGCTAGCATTGAGCTAAAGGAGTAAACGTCCACAGAAATAGACTCTAACCTCTACAGTGAGAATAGGAACACAATTAACCACTATGATCCTGCTTTCATGTTTATTGAGAAGATCATCTTTTGTTAGCTTTTCTTTTGGCTGCTGGTGCCGATGCAGGAACATGGCTGATGTTATAAAAACCAAGCCTACTTATGAGACTTCAGGCACCTTATCAGCTACTGATGGCACTGGTGACTTCAAAGAAAACAAGCATTTGTGGAAACAAAAGATGATTGGCCCTGTCAATGGAAATATAAAAGTAATCCAGATTACTCACTCTAAGCTAATTGTCCAGCTACGGTACATACATTAGTTTTAATTCTGTCACTTGTGTAGACAGATACAATTATGCTGGTCAGCTATTTACTTGTATTTCAAGGATAATGGATCTATTTCTTGCTTTAGAATGAGTGCAATAAGTTGTTGCCTGAAAATTGCTGACATTATTCTTAATTTGAGTTTTAGGCTTAGCAACGGCATTAGGGGGATTGAGGTTAGACATTAAGAAATGTACTCACTGGCAGTGCTGAAGAAATCTCTCTCTCTGCCAACATTAAAATGGTTCAGAAATTCGCGCCTCTCTGAGATAGATCAGAGACTTTCCTGCTAAAAGCAACTATGCTACTTCTGACCATTTCCTCTGACATTGGGACTTCATGATATTCTTGGGGGTATATTTTTATCCATCCATCCATCCATTCACCATTTATTGAACTTTCACCAAGTTTAAGGACTTATACTTTTCAATACGACATTAATAGATGGAAAACCCTTGTCCTTGAGGAACTCATAGTCCAGTGGTAGGAAACAAATATATAAACAGAATTAGACATATAAGAGAAACAGTCAGCCAGGTAGTTATGTGGGTGGAGGGAAGGGATGGTATTCCAGGCAGAGGATAGTAGTATTAATATATGCACAGAAATATCCAAGCTAGAGAATATAACACATCCCAGCTGGTGCAAAGCTAGCCCCAGGGTATATATTATGGATAGTAAGAGGTGAGTTAGGGGACATTAACAAGGACCAGAGGATGGAGACCCTTCTTTGGCTTTGAGACAGTCCTATGAGTCTACCACAGTTCTCCCTCCAAGAGTGAACCTGCTGCAAGGAGTATTAGCTCTTTGACAGCGTCTGGCTGCCACACTTTTGGGTTTACCCTAAGGCCATTCTCTCAGGAATGCTCCCAGCCAATGTGTGAGCATGGTGAGGGGGCTAGTGCTGGGCCATTCCTGTTCAACACAGGACTCCTTTAAAGGTCAGTCGTCATACTGAGTGTGCACAGTTGGCCTGGCCACGACTTTGCTGCAGTCTCTGGCACTTCCCACTCATACTCTTTCTTTCCCTTTTCCCCTCCATGGTGTCAGGCTGCACCATGGCCTGATGCTCTTTCCACCCATTCCTGCTTTCTCTTCCCCTTATCCCTCCTAGGCATTTCCCTCCACAAATCTTCTCTCCTTCTAATTCTGTCTCGGTGTATGCTTCCTGGAGTTGCCCTGGCACAGACTCGGTAATATGACTGGATTTTGAACTCAGGCAATGAGAAGCCACTAGAGAGTTTTGCACAGGGACATTGAATGATGACATCTTTGTTATGGAAAGAGTATTGTGGCTATATTTGCAGGAATGATTTAGGGAGATTGAGACTTCAGACAGGGAGATCATTTAGGAGTGTAGAAAAATGAAGATTTGAAATGGGGCAGTAGCAGAGGGCAGAGTGGGAAAGGGGTTAGAAGAGAGAAATAAATAGTTGAGAACAACAGGGCTTACGATCCTGCAACAGAGAAGGAGAGTAAAAAATGACGATGGAGCATCCCAATCGCTAAGCAATGCCACATTCCCAGACTTGAGGAATTTGGGGGAGTGGTTTGCTACTGGACAATCCTCACATGGATATAGAAAGGTAAGTTGGCAGTTGCCTGTGCTCCTTGCTCTATAACTTCTGCTCCACCAGGATGGATATACTGCAGCAAGAAGAATGCTGGCGAGGCGTCCCTGGGGGACTGGGTAGAAAGTTTGGGGAAACTGAGCCCTCAGTGGGTGAGCAGCATTGGGTGTTGGCAGAAGAGGTGTGCCTGAGGCAGTGGCAGTGGTGCCAGCCTAACACAAGGTCCTATAAGGTTGTAGGAAGCTGCATCATTTTGCTAGGGCTGCCACAATGAGAAACCCCAAATTCAGGTACAGCGTACACTATTCTGATGATGGGTACATGTCTTCAGCATGATACAGTTCATTCACATAACCCAAAACACTTGTACTCCCTAAATTTTTTGAAATAAGAACAATTTTTTTTTTAAAATAACCAATCAACAAACCAACCAACCAAACCCAGAAATGTATCGTCTCAAGAGTTTTGCAGGTTACAAGTCTGAAATCAAGGCTTTGGCCACATTCCTGTCACTGTTCCTTGCCTCTTCTTAGCCTTTGATGGCTGCTGGCAATCCTCGGCATTCCTTGCCTTGCATCACCACCATCTCTGCTTCTGTCACGTGTGGAGTTCTCCCTGTGTGTCTGTCTCTGTGTCTCTTTTCTTCTTATTATTATGACATCAGTCACAGTCACACCTTCCTTCCCCTAACTTGGGCCAAGGTCTAGGACCTTGGGGAGTGTTAGATTAACCTTCTAATCTCTTTAGTGGTCTCTGAATATTTATTTCCTTTCCTAGTTGTTACAAAGCTTGCTTCCTCACTTTATCAGGCTTTCGTATTGCTATGCAAAGGAGAGCTTTGATAATTTAGAGAATATCTAATTTTTTTTTTCTGCCAACGAACTTGAATGTCAAGATTATTATCTCATTTTGAACTTAAACAATCCAAAACCAAAACTCAAAGTTGAGCTGTGATCCCTTTGTCCTTGGCATTATCAGTCCTTGAGAAAAATACTGGTACAGCTGTGTTAGCATCCAGTCCTCACCACCTTCTCTGCCACCTCGCTTTTAGGAACCAAATGAGCTAAATGTTTCGTTTCCCTGTCTTTCAGCCATACGTGGCCAAGGGATTCTGTTGCAGTTATAAGCCCGTAGATGGAAGTTTCCTGGGGCATTTTAGAAAATCTTTTGCTTTTCTTAATAAAAAACAGATAGATATGGCTAGGACCGCCTCCCCCTTTCTATCCTCGCTTCGGATTAAATGGGATTTAATTAGATGGGATGTTGAATGCTGGAGCAGCTGTCTTGGCACACCAAAGGGCAGGCTAAGGCTGACATTGTTGAACCAATGAACCTAGGTCAGGAGCATCCACCTCCAACTTCTAAAGGGAGTAAAATCAACCTCTAAGCCATAAGTCACAGAAAATTAGGTGTGACAAATTAATACCTAACAGTTCTCTTGCTGAAGCAATAATAAAACTGATTCAATGGGTAGCAACTTCCAAGCAAAATGATATCATGAAATCTACCTTGGCATTGCACCTCCAAAACAGGATTCGCATTCTTATCACTCATAAGTAGGTATCTTAGCCAAGGCTATTCTCTAAGGTTTTTGAAAATTTTATATGACTGTAATTGGGGTACAGAAAGATATACATAGAAGAGAAAGTAGTTAAGTAAAATTTGAAGTTCTGAGTCTACACAAGTAGAGAATCGCATTTACTTCTAGGACAAAAACTTTTGTTTTTACTTTTATTTTTTTGCCTCAGGGTAAATTATCAGAATGTACCAGGCTTAGCACTGGGATTCCTCAAGGTAGGTATTCCATAAAAACATGAGTTTCATAAAAAATAGGCCTTTTTCAACGCGAATGTGAAGTAGATGCCCACTCTTTGCCTTGGGATAGCACAAACCTACCATTAACCCAAGGCTGTTACAGTTAGGATCATAAATTGTTTCCTTAAGCTGTAGCTGTGTTTAGAAGCTGCTTAATTACTTTCTTTTTGTCCTTTCTCTTGTGGAATTTTTGCAGGAGATGAGGAGTAGAGAGGAGAGGTACAAGATCGGGGCAGACTCAGAGAGACTTTGTCTTGATATCAAAGTGTAGAACAGAGCTGGAGAGGGAGACTTCACGTCACCTCCAGGCAGACTCTGGCACCTACCTATCTGACATAATGGGGGGTGGCATTTTTAGAAGCAAAAGGAGAGAGCGCTCTTGGCAAAGGCTGAGGTGATGTGATAGGGAGTACCCTTGAGAGTAGTAATAGAGAGGGCAGGAAGAATATGATGGGTGCCACTGGTCTCACTATAGCACGAATACTGGTTTGTGAGCACAAACCCATGTGAGGCTCAGGAGCTCCCCAAAACAAAGCAGGGTAGATTGAGGTTTGGCAGTCATATTGCTAGAGTTTTTATAATTTGGAGTATTGCTATAGAGGTGACCTTGCTTTTGGTTTCAGGGATATAACTTAAAAAACAATTGGAAAACATAAATGATATCTGAAGAATCTCTAGCAGTGAATTACAATGATGGTCCTGATCTTTTACACCTCCTTATAAGCACTTATAAGCACTCCTTTGCCCATTTGACAACTCTGCATGGCTCTCCCTCTAGATCAGCTACTGCCAGCCAACACTCAGGCAGCAGAGCCATCTACTCAATCCTATGTGATCTGACATGTGACAGACAAATGTTTACTGTTGCATGCCACTGGAATTTAGAGGTTGGTTATTATGCAGCACTGTAGAGCAACCGATAACTAGTACATTCTGTAAAATGAGTGACATTAAGAATATCACATGATCTCTCTGAGCCTCTGGTTTTTATTTTTAAATCTATAAAATATTTATAACAAGATCTACCACACCAGCATATTTTGAGCATTAAATAAGATGACTCAGCATGTAAGATATTATGTCTTAGAAACACTAAAGACTGAATGTATAATTTTAAAGATATCATTATAGTACAGTCATCTATGTTTCTGCCCCCCAAACCCTGTGGACGTGGCTGCACATAGGGTCCTTACAGTGCATTCTAAGCTTCAAGGGGGACACTATCAGAGATTCTTTCAAACAAAATTCTAGAGCAAACCAACTACTTGTAGAATTGGCCTCAAAGATGGGTAAGCCAAAGAAACAAGGAGGTAAAACATCACCTTTATAATGTTCAACTGGAAAAGACTTTATGGAAAAGATGGCAAAGTAGAGGAGAGTAGAAATGGTGTAAGTTTTAGAGCCGGCATTCGTTGAGTCAAAATCCGGGCTCCCTTACTTGCTGGCGGCAGAACTTTAACAGGCTATGTAATCTCAGTGAGCTTTGGTTTCTCTACCTTATAAATGGGAATAGAAACAAGCATCTGATAAAACCGTTGAGGCCACTAAAGTAAGTGCATGAATTTAAGGCATCTGAGACAAAGTAGGTACTCTTGCATCTGGATGTCGGAAACCTTGTCCTTTTCATCTGGACTTGGAGCATAAGGATTTGGGGACCAGACAGCCCGCTGACGTCATTAGCAACTTTGGTGCTGAGTTGTGAGGGAGAATTAGGATAAAGAAAGGAACAAATAAGTTATGTTTGTGTGTGTGTCAGTTTTAATGCATAGATTTTTTTTTCTTTTGTGTTGCCTTGTACTATATTTAGGTACAAAGTGGCCCAGAACAAAAGCTGGAATTTATTTTTAAATATGCAGAACAAGGAGATGACTGGCATTCTATAATATATATCAGCATCATATTGCCAAACACACAAAAATCTTAGTATCAATTATCTGCTTTTCACATATGTCTACTGTATTGTTTCATTCTGACCCTGCTTTATGTGTTTTGGCAGCTTTGACTTGAAATGTTAAATATGATACTTCACATTTGCATATCACTCAATAACTTAACTAAACTTTTTTCCAGATATTATTTCAGTTTTGTCCTTCTCAACAACCCGGTGGAGTAGCAAGTCTTATCTTCAATTTAAAGATGAGGAAACAGCCTGTGAGTAGCTAAATGTCGTGTCCAAAGTCAGAAAATTAATGGATCCTGGTCTAATTGCAAAGTGATAATGGTGCTAGACATTCCCGAGAGCTTCGACAGGCCAGTTGCTGCTCTAGGCTCTCTACGTTCTTTCATCATCACTAAACACACAACCTTCTGTGGCAGACAAATTGGCTGCCTTCTGATTTATCACTGTTCAATCTTTGTTTCTAGCTTATGAAATCCATGCTTTTTTTTTCATATAACTTGGGATGTACTTAAGAAAGGAGGGCTCCAAGACTAGCTTAGATGATAATTTATGGGGAAACTGATTGGGATGACCTCATTTTCCTTTGCCAGTGACTGTGATCCCATTGGCTAAGGAATTGAAAGAGAAGTTTGCTGGAGGCTTTTGGAAAAGAACGTCCCCCGCCCCTAACACACCTCCTCACCTTCCACACATCCTAATGAGAAGAGAGCAAAAGAGGCACATGGAGAGCACCCAGCTCTGTCAGTCCTGCTTCGGGTGTTGCCATGTAAGGGTTCGACGCTGGGAGCCACGGCAGCCATTTTAACCATGAAGAGAAATCAGAGAAAGCAAAACAAAACAGAGACGCCTGCCCAGAGCCCTGGGAGCTTTGAGCTACATAATTAATCAACCTGGAAAAGCCTACTTTTGGATTTCTTGTTAAGTGAGATAATTGAAAGCTTTCACTGTTGGAGCCACTCTTAATCACATATTCTATTACTTGATCTCAAAATCCTCCTAGATGATGCATCCTCACAAACAGGTATTGTGATCATTGTTCCACAGTTGACAAAACTGAGGAACGAAGAGTTTTAGTCCAAGATTACAGATGCAGAAAGCTGTAGACCTCGGATTTGAATTTTTGTGTGTCTGACTTGGGCCACAGAATAAAACTGTCTAATTCACACTCTGGTTTGACAGCAGCCCTCTCTTTATTCTGTGCATCTCCACGCTGGAAGAGCAATGCAGAGAGGTAGAAAGGGCAGAGGACTGGGAGGTAAAACTTCCGATTTCAAGTTCTGGTTTTGCCACTTTCTAAAGGTGTTACTTTGGGCAAGTTTCTTGATCTCTCTGAGACTCAGTTTTTTTCATCCGTCAAGTGAGAATAATAACCTCTGGCCTATTTCCTTCCAGGGTTATGGTGAAGACAACAAGAGAAAAGGCATGTGGAACTCTCTCTCCACTGCTGAGGATCAAAGATTCTTATGATTAGAGAAGATGTCCTCAGGGCCGACATGGTCTCCTCATGATGTACAGTAGAGGCTAAGGATACTAACCGTCCTTAACATGAGCATTACAATAATGCTATTGCTTTTGATAAATTTACCATTTGTAGTTTGTAAATTCAAACATTCTCCCCTCTGAATGCCATTCTGAAGGTTAATGAATGAAACACATTATTTTCAAATCCCCATAGTTGGTGTTAATTGGAAGCAAACACACACCTTCAGGTTTGATCTCTCATAACAAGACAGTCAGATAACTTAACCGCAAAGCGATTCATTACTGCACCACTCAGAGCTCTCAGAAGATGGTAGACGTTTCAAAGGCCTGGATGTTTGTATATGCTTCCCTGCTCCCGCTTCTGTGCAAAAATAGTACACTAGAAGGAAAAAAGGAATCAAGGGAAATTTAGGGGCACAAGATGGAGGATTTTTAAATACCCTGAAAATATTAAATCCATAAGACTTAATTAGAAACCACCGTAGAGTTTGCTGGCCCTTGCTACTTATACGTGGTAGAATATTTTGCAACCTTTAGAAAGCATTACCTGGAAGACAAAGGTACAGGACCCCACACTCAGGCTCATGGGAAGAGATAATGGCACAACAGAATGCAGAAGCCATAGCATCCCAAAGGAATAAAATGTGTCTCTGTCACACAGACACACAGAGCAGGAAGGACCTATGTGATGTGGCTTCCTGACAAAGAGAGGACTTCAAATCTAAAGTCTAATGCAGTATTTTTAAATTGAAAGTTTGCATTTATATCTCTTTCCTTCAAAGTTATAGAATAAAGACAGTTTTCAAAATGTCTTTTTATAGTGGTCTCCGTGTGTTCCATGCTCACTATTCGCAAGGAGTGTGCTAAGCGTTTGACAGGTGTTCACCGACACACCCCACTTAGTTCTTACACTAATCCTGTATGGTAACACTACCATCACATTCAGGTTACAGACGGGGAGACCAGGGGTCACAAAGAGCCAGGGCGTTGTTTCAGATTGCCCAGCAAAGTGGAGGAGCCGGGGTGGAAACTTGGCTGACTCTAGAACCAGTTCCCCAACCCGCTAAAGTCACATCCTCTATGCTAAATTGCCAATTTATAAATATTTTTGTAAAATTAACTAAATTGCATGGGAGGGTAAGGAAAACAATAGGCTTTTATGTTTTTTGTTAATTTTCTTATACTTGAATTAAAACTGAAACAAAAGGCATTGTGTCAAGACCACATAATCACCTGAATATTCTGTATCTCTTGCCTCTTCCTCACCCTGCCACCTCCTTAGTTTGAAACTCTCTGTCTCTGGTCAAATGATTCCAGCAGTGACTTTACTCTTGGGCTCTGTGCATCCAGCCTAGTCCTCTTTCCATCTGTCCTTCAGAGAGAGCTTTCAGATAGGAAAATCCGACCCCTTCGTGCCTCTGGTGAAATGCTGCCATCGCTGTCCCCAGCGTCCTTCAGGGACGTGTCCACAGACCAGGCACGCCGTGCAGGGGCCTCCCTGACCCTTCTGGGCTGCTTCCCCACCCCATCTCCTATTTCTTTCCCCTGACACTGGGGCTTTCTAACAGCAAGTGACAACTCTATTACAAAATAATAAACTGGGTGGTCACAGCTAGTGTAAACACACACAACACACACACTGCCCCCCACCCAGACTGCATCACAGGGAAAAGGGGTAACTATAGTTTCATTATAAATTTGTTCTGATTTTATATATTTTTACATAGAAAAACTGAATTATGCTGCAAAATGTATTTCTTACATAGATTGTTTTCAAAAAGCTATCATCACATCACACTTCCTGTAAGTTCTCCAAACATTCTGAGCCATTAAGTTGGTATTGTGTCTAGGGCTTGTAATACTTTAGAGGATAACAAAAGTGCTTTAATTAGAAGCAAAACTTCTAAAATTAGAAGAAAAAAATCCATATAATCCAGCTTGGATTATATTTACTTTCATGCAAATGCAGTCATAAAATATAATGCTATATACTTTTTTTTTTTTTTGCAGAGAACAGGATCCTTGAAGGCAAAATGCCCAAGAACCATGAAAGTTCTAAAGCCACCCTGACTGTCTCTTCTTCCCCAAAGGCCCACGGCCCACATGGAACAGCGCAATAGCGCTGTTTGTTCTTAAAAGCTTAGCCAGATGTCATCTTCCATGAAGCCTTTCCTGACAGTCCTTCTCAATCATTTTAATTAATGCACGTATTTATTCATTTACGTATCTGCTTATCTCTTTCAATGGCTCTTCCTCCTAGAAGGCAATTTCGAGCAGAGAGTGAAATAATCCTAGCCAAGAAATCAGAACATTGGTTATGTGCCAAATCTAGTAATAAGTGCTTTACCCATGTTTGTTCATTTTAGCCTCACGCTGTGGGGTTGACACATTATTATCTTCCTCATCTTAAATTTGAGAATATGGAGGCCAAGAGAGATTGAGTGTTACTGTTTGTAAGTGGCAGAGTGAGGGCCCAGCCCAGGCTTGCTGGCTCTGGAGGCTGGAGCTGGTTCTGTTAGCAGTTAGCAGTGGGGCAGTGGGGAGGCGCTCCCTTCACTGGCTTCATGATTCCAGGTTGAGGGATATCTACTAGTATAACAACTTTGTTTTTTTTTTTTTTTTTGCATCTTTCACTCCTAATCCTGGATAGAGGAATGACCATGTGGTGTCCAGCTCAGCCATTCTCCTCCTCCTTTTCTCTGTTTGGAATTTACCTGTCTGTAGAGATCACATTCTGGGGTCTGCTCCCTACCTTTAGAGAAGTGTGCAATGGCCTGTAGCTCTCCAGCTCCTTTTTAAAAGCCCATTATGATATTTGTGAGGTTGACACACTAAACCATGACTTTGACTTCTCACTCTGTTGTAAAGCTATTAATAATACTTCAGTTGACCTCTGCCTTTGGTTCCACATTTGGGCACAGAAGGGCTATGATAGTTCTTTGGGCCCATTAAAACACCAACGCGCTCCCAGTCATAAGGCACAAAGGTAACTCAGAGGAGGGTGGGATGAACTGTCTTGAAATGATTCGAGAAGGCCATTTAGAGAGGAGGGAATCTGACATGAAATTTTTTATTGATACCAATCTCTATGGAGCAAAAGAAGAGCATTGGTTTGAGAGTAAAGACTTAAATTCACCAGCATATGGGGGCGCACTGAGCTCTGGGATTAAACAGGCATTGCTCTTAACGGTGGTAGTGGTGGTGGTGGGAAATCTATTTATTTAAAATGGTTACTTACTATTTTTCAGCAGGCTAACGTTGTACTTGGTGTATGAGATTTAATCCTCACAGTATCTCTTTGAGTAAGTACATATCTTTAATTCCTTTTTGTAGATGAATAAACTCTGATTCAGAGATATTACTTGCCCAAACCATGATAATGGTAAAAAATATTTGGTGATTATTGAGGATTTAACCCAAGTTTATCTGGTGCCCATATTGTTACATTATTCATACAGTTCTTTTCCGCCACCACTTGTCTTGTATTTAGCTCCTGTAAAACGCTTATCTCTAGATATTGTGATTATTTGTTTCCCTGTCTGTCTCACCCAGCAGAATGCGAGCTCCATAAGGGCAGGAACAGTGTCGTACACCTCTTTGTATCTTCTTAGCAGATTTAATTTCTTCAATCATGTTTTTATTGAGTTCTGCTATTTGCTAGGCACAAAATGCAATGTGGGACGTGTGCTGGTGAGCAAGAACGACATCATGTCATCCCTATCCTGCGTTGCTGATAGTTTAACAGGGTAAACAGAAAATATACAAATTAAAAAACTAAGTATTTTAAAACTAATATAAGTGCTATGAGATAAAGGAATAAGCAAAGAGCAGAGGCAAGGAAGACCTCACTGTGAATTCTGAGCTAAGACTTGAAGGACAGGGAAGAATCAAGTTCAGGGGACAAACATTTCAAGAGGAAGAAAAAAATGAGTGAAGGATCTGACATGGGAGAGATCTTGACATGCTCAGAGTTAGCAGATGAGCAGAGTGGCAGGTGAGATCTACACAGAGCTCTGGGAGAACTTTGGATTTTAGTTCAAGTGCAATAGGCAGGCACTGAAAAATGACAGAGTAACGATCATGGGTATGAAGACGAGAGGATGGTGTGAAAATTCTTTCGAAGGTAAGACTGACGGAGATTGCTGAAGGTTGGCTGGAGGGCGAGAGAGGAGGCAAGGCTGACCTGAGGGAAGGTTCTAGCCTGAGCAGCTAGGTGGGTGGTGGTCCATTTACCGGGCTGTGGGGAGCGGCAGAGGCCTGGGTGGGAGGAGGTATTGGCGAAGGTGGTAAGAATGAACTTACGTGTGAGAGGACTGCTAGATAATCAAGTGGAGGTGTGAAAAACTGACAGATGACTTGGATGCAGAATGGAACAAGTGGCAATTCAAAGTAACAAACATACACACCTTGAATGGTATTAAAAGACAGGCAAAAATACCCAGCACAAGAATATTTTATTGTGGGTACAGTATCTTTTTGTACAATACTGCTCCAGGCTTTTATCACAAGTGTAAAAAATTGATTTTCACAAATTCCAAAATTCGTATTATGTGCAGTGGTAATAAGCAATTAAACAGCCGAAGAAAGTATTTCCACCTTCTGATATACATACACATATGCTTTTATCACCTGAATGAAGAATGGAATAGCTCTGCCTTCCAAAGCTAACAGCTTTGCCATGCCTGTCTGTCACTGTCACATCTGAAGATGTGAAGATGGAGAAAGAAATTTCCTGGTTTGCTTTTTTAAAAAGATTTAGTGAAGCAGATTTTCAGAAGCGATCAGGGAGATGTTACTTCCCTATTCTCCCGAGAGCCAGGATACACTCCTATCAAAAGTTGGCTTAAGGCCATTTGTAGGAATATTTTCTTACATTGAAAAAATGTACGCATGACTTAAAACAAGAGTAAATGTCTCACCCCTCACCCCTTCCCTACATTCAGTTCAACCATAATTCTAGACATCTGGCTTGGAATGGAGGTGAGAGTGAAAGATTGAGATGTGAGGTTTGTATCTTCAGGACGCTGCCCTTTGCTTTCTAACACATACTCATTTGGACGACAGTAACCAAGCAGTTTGCAAAAGGGCAAGGCCACCTTCTAGCTTCTAGCAGGGAACAAGACATATGCAAATGAACATTTACTCTCTTGCTAAGCAAACATGGCCTGTTATTACAATAGGCCAATGAGGGAAAAGTAAAAAAAATCACAATATGGAAAATAAACAGAATTTAAATGAGAAAAATATTAATCATAGAGCTAAATCCTTGCATGTGGGAATATCATTTGAGAACATTGAGGGGACAAATGTCATGATACATTTCCAAATAAATTATGATAGTTTTCATTAGATATCTGTGAAGGGCATTAAAGATGCTCTGTTGAGAAAACTTTGTAAGGAAAACCCTTGCAATTGCTACTGGTATGGCATTGGTGTGTTTGGCTCAATACATAGAACTATAAGATATATAGCATAACTCAGAGCAAAACACACATCTTTAGATCTGAATCTTTTTCCAAAATACCTCTATATTGCTCTGATAAAATATTGATAGGGATGAGATTACATTATGAGAAATAGGATAAAAATGTTATAAAGAAAAGACTTTTAGAGACTTGCAGTCCCTTTCCCTGCTCTTCTTTGCATCTCTACTGCAATCTTGTAGCTGAGGCCCTGTGCTTCCCCAGCTCTCTGATGAGGACCATGCATGAACCTCCTGCATCCTTCCCAAAGTGCTGATCCTTGTGAGACCTCAGGCCCCCTTGCGGCCTTGTGTGAGGGCCATCGCTGGTAACTGAATGATTCTAAGCACGATAATCTAACCCTGGCACGCACCTACTTAGCTTTTATTAGCAGCTCCCCAATTCCCCCAGAATGGTTTCAGGCTCCCAAGCAGAGGTTACAGAGCCCTCCCTCCATCGCTAGCCCCCACGCACAGCCTCATCTTCCACCCCACACTTTCCCGTCCATCCAGCTAGTGCCATTCCCCATGTATGTTCTGCTGCCTGTTCATCTAGCTCCTCCTTTGGCCTGTGACCCGATTTGCCCCTCGGAGCTCACACTTGGACAGGTGTTTGCATGGTTAACTCCTGCGTATTGCAGGCATCATCTCTTCCAGAGAGCTCGCACCACACCGCTCCCACAGCTCCGGCATACTCCCAGAGAACCCTACCCTCAGCCCGATTTTTACACATCCATCGTGTGAATAAAATGATTTGTTTCCATGCCTGCCTTTGTTACTAGACCAAGAGCTCCTTGAATAAAGGAGCTGCATCTTCTTCCTTCTCTTGCCATCACCTTGCATACTACCGGTGCGTGTTCAATGTATGTTTTTGTTTTTTATTGCACAAAAATAATTCCATACTCATTTCACTCTACTTTGTCTCAAATCTTCTTGTTCATCACTTGGAGAGATATTCCAAAGTCGTGAAAAATAAGACTGTGTTATTTCAGGGGTAAAATCAATAGGCTCTCTTAAGTAATGGGCAGTTGAGAATAAGAAAGGAGGATTTTCTTTGATTAAGCAGAGGGGAGCCTGGGGAGTCAAGAATGCCAGGAAAGGTCTGCCACAATGTGACAAAAGATGTTAATTTCATAAAAGGGGCCTCCCAGAGTTTCTGCAGAGGGAGTGGACACGGTCAGCTGGGTAAATACAAATATCCTGTAATCCTCCTAAAGTTTCTGTTTCGATTTTGGCAAAATTGCAATTGACCACCCACGCAGGCAAGAAAATGTAAAATCTTTTGAGTGGAAATTCCTGGAAAGCCTAACTCAAATGTAGTGAGTATGCAAGGGACAGGCTTTGTGTGTGTATACAGACGTGTGTGCATGCATTCTATGTTTTAAAAATAGCATGCTAAAATCTAGCTGATAATGAAAATAATAAGCAACACTAGTTTATAGTAAACTCGTTAAAGACTTCTGGAGGCAAATTCACCAAAAATGCACAGACCTTGCTTATAGAGTAAACACATTCCTGGAGACAATATCTTTAATGCTGACCTGGGAAAGTTATTCTTCCTGAACATGAGCCATTGCCTTTGTCTTATTTGTTAAAGGAGGGTGGGAAATGAAATTACCTGATAAAGACAAACAGAGAGACATTTAAACACCATGAAGCAGCGTCCTTGTTTGCAGTGCCTTTCATTTCAGTTGGCTTCATGAAACATTTATTGTGCACCTACCGTATGCTAAGGCAAGGTCCTAGAGTTACAAAGGTGAGCATGCCATTGCCTCAAAGACATTTACCATTCAGCAAGGGTCTGTGTTCTGTGTAAATTCCTACTATATTAAAAATCATCCTTTAAATGCCATTTTCTCAGTGAAGGCTTATAAGTCTCTGTTCTGGATCCCTTGGCACCCTGTTCTTCCCTGTAATCTACCTACTAATGTCAGTGATTGTTATGACACCCTTTCTCACACTATTCTGATATTGTTGGCTTTGGGGTATTCCTCTAGACTAGGAGATTCTTAGAATGAATGAGCTGTGGGGAAGTGAGTGGGACATGGACTCCGCATCATGACATGAAGGTTCGGATTCAAAGTCTGAATTTGTCAGCTGAGTGGTTTTAGGCAAGGCACTTAAAATCTCTGTGCCTCAGTTTCCCTACCTGTAAAATGGGGATAATGATATTACCTGCCTCAAATGGTTGCAATCAGGATAAATGAGTTGATATTGACATGTGCTTAGAGCAGTGCTTTGCAGGGAATCAACACCCAATAATATTAGCTATTTGAAATTTTTATGCATACACACAAACAAAATACCTGGCCCTGTATCACAGCTGTCAGCATAAACTGTGAGTACTAGCTTTTAGCTTAAGGTCTGACCTATAGTAGATGCTTGTACCTGTTATTAGATAGTGTTCCTATTTGCCCAGTTGTCTAAGAGAGAAACCTGAAATCCATCCTTAAAAACATCCTGCTCCTTACCCTCACATCCCATCCCGCATCCATCTGCTCTGCTCTGACTCCGTAACAGATCTGTAGTCACCCCCTTCCTCCCTATCACCTCTGGCCTGTCGAAGTCCTCACCATTACAAGCCTGGACACTGCAGTCGTCTTCTAATTGTTCTCCGTCCTATTTTGATACTGTCTAGTGTATTTTCAAAGTAATAGTCTGAGAGGTTTTTAAAAACATAAAACAGGTCAAATCACACTCCAGCATAAAAAGTTTTTAGTAGGTTCTTCTTAGAATAAAAACCAAAATTCTTAATGTAGTGAAAGAACCAGAGTCTGATCTTACCCCTCACCAGCCACTCAGCCTCGTCCTGAGTTGTCCCTGAATCTGTTCCCAGTTCCTTGAACGTGGCAATCTCTCTCTCTCTCAGGACCCTCCATTTGCTGTACATTTGCCTGGAACACTGTTCCTCCCACTGATTACATTGTCCAGGGTTTAGCCTAAAAGTCACTTGTGAAGAGAAGCCTTCCCTGGCCCCGAACCCCACTCTAAATGTTACACCCTGTAAGCGCCTCATCCTTCCCTTCATGTCAGCTGGCACGACTTGCACATCTGTGTGTATCTGAGTGATTGTTCACCGTTCGTCTTTCCACCAGTTTGCAAGTTTCACGAGGACAGGTGCTGTGTCTGCTTTATCCACTTTATCCTGAATGCTTAGCAAAATTCCTGGTGCTCAATAAATAATTAACAAATGAATGCTCAATAATCTTTTATTTAATAAATATATGGACTGTGGAAATGAATGAACTAAAAAGAAATCTGCTCTGTAATGAACACTAGGGCTCTGATATGTTTTCCTTATTTTCTTTTTTCTGCCCAACACAATTTTACTGCTGAGGGAGCTATATTAAAAACCATCTAAATACAGAAGAAAGGCTATTTTCATTCAGAGGAAATTAAAGGTATCTTTGTTCTTAGTCACTGGAACTTCCTATGAGAAAAATCACCCCCAAATCATTTCTTGTAAAGGAGCTGTCAGCAGTGAGCGGTGTACGTCATGTCTGGTCTTGTTGTGATGAGTGTGTATGAATATATACAGAATCATTTCCAGTCTTCCAGAACCTGTATTTTAAGAAGCCTGTATTAAAACACTCATACAACACTAATTCAGCCAATAATTATACATGGCAGTGACCTGGGGTGAGAAGGACAAGAAATGAATTAGATTTGCAGAGATGAGAACATTGAGACCCTGAACAAGACTGGGTGAAAAATGAAAATTACACATATATATGGAACTGAAGACTGATTAGAGACTCAGAGAAGGTTGGAAATGACAGGAATTTTCATGATTATCTGATAGAAAATAAGAGGAGACAGTAACATAGGATTTCAGAGACAGGCTTTAGAATGAGACAGATCTGTGTTTAAATCACAGTTTTGCCACTTACGGCTTTGAGATCTTGGACAAATTATTTAACCTTTCATACTTGCAATCTATTATCTAAAAGACAGAGACAATAATACCTTTCTTAAATGATTTTTGAATTATGTTGCATAATGTACATAACATAATGTGCATAGCACAGAGCTAGACATACTCTGAGTCCTCAGCAAGGGTGGTTGTATTATCTATTACAATCTGAATCTGTCATTTTATGGAGGAAAACATAATACTCAAAGAGAAAACACAATTTGCAAAAGGCCGCATGGCAAAGCAGAGATCAGACTGGGACTGTCACATGTGACCATCAATTCCCAGGCATGTATTCCTCTCTGCTCCCACTTCGCTCCTGCCTTCCTGTCCTTCCTCACGCACACACCAGTGAAGATACAGCGACAGGTGGAAGACAGCAGAAAAGTCACTCAAAGGATTTTCTGGCTGGCAATGAGTACATCAAAGTACGTAATTTGGGGAATTACCTGTCATTACCACTCTCTGTTACGGCACCTATACAACTTGAATAAATAGAAGAAAAAAAATTTTAATGCTTAAGTTTGAAATATAAAAAAATATAATTCGTCAGTTTCAAGAAATGACGTGAGAACTGAACACAATCTGAGAGCTGATAATGCAGCTGCCTGGAGCCAGGACAGGGAAGGAAATAGAGTCAGTTTCTGTAAAATGTTATTACAACATGGAGACATGAGATCGTATCTTAGTTCTGCATGAGACAGACAGTTTTGACTAAGACTTTTGTATGGATCCAGGATTATAAAGGAAGAAATAGAAAAAGTACAATCTTCTCTCTGACAGAGGGAGATGGCAGAGAGATTGTTTGCAAGTTCATGTTGTAGCTTGTGGCTAAGCTTTATTTGAGAAAAAAAGTGACAAATATTTTAATCTTGGATCTGTGCTTCATGTAGATTTGAGGTTCAAATTTCGGTAGGGGGTCAACTTTATATCAGGAGACTCCAAGCTGGAAAATTTTTTTAAAACTTAATCCCCAGTGTGACAGCACAAACTGGGAAATTAATATAAGATTGTTCTAGTTTAGGGATATTCCTTAAATGTCTGGTAGAAACAAATGCAAAAGCATTTCTGGAGGGAGAATCTCTCAATGACAATGATTAGCATGTTGAGAACTTTGATAATAGAAGAATCTGGTAAGAATGGTAAGTTTTTAAAAATAATTACAAATAGAAAAGAAATTGAAACTATAAGTCAATAATAAAAGAGACAAGTTTAATACAGAACTAAGTAGATATAAAAATAATTTGAAATGAGAGACTGCTAAAAAAATGGATTAAACAAAAGATTAGAGATAAAGAGAGAGTAAATTGAACTATATCTAAGGAAAACTATCCAGAACATAGCACAGAGAAATGATAAAAAACACAAAGAAGGTTAAAGAAAAGTGGAAAATAGAATTTAAAAAATCCAAAACATGTCTAATAGCAGTATGGAAAGAGAAAATAGAAGAAATGTGAAAATGTGGATGATGCAATATTTGAAGAAATCATTACCAAAAACTTCTTAGGATGAATGAAAATCATAGTCCCTTGGATTTAAAATCCAATGAACTCCATGCAGAGTCGATAAAGTAAACCTAGACCTAGAGCTATTGTAGTAAAGTTATAAAATATCAAAACAGAGAGAAGATCATTAAAATAGCATGAAAATAAGACAGTTTACTTGCAAAGGAATTACCAATAATCTGACAACAGACTTCTCATTAGCAGCAAAGAGGCCAGGGAACAAAGGCATACTATTTTCAAAGGTTTGAGAAAGAAAACTATTATGCCAGAATTCTATACTCAGCTAAAGTAACATTCTAGAGTAAAGACAAAAAAAGATTTTTAAATATATAAGCTGAAACAATTTACCACTTATAAGCTGTAACTAAAAATATAATAGCATATATTTCAAGAAGAGAAAAATTAAACTCAGAATGTAGGCATGGGAACAATGAAGATATGGCGAGTAAAAAATATGGTTAACACATGCATAAATTTAAAGCAAACAGATTATATGAATGAGAATAATAATATTTAATTTAGGGAGAGTAAAAACATGATGAAACTAGAACACTAGAGAATAATAGGTGATACAGAAAGAGGTGACATGGGTTAAAGTGTTCTGTGGTCCTTGTGTTGCTAGAAAGATGGATGAAGGCAACAATTAACTTTAGAAATGTAAAGGGAGCCAACGAAATAGTAGAAAGAAGCATGAATAAATTCTTAGAACACTGAAGAATAAGAAAGGGTGGAATAAAGGAAACCTGATCAATTAAACAGACGATAAATAAAGAGGGGAAAAATAGAGAAAGCATGTTGATATAAAGCAATAATAATATGATAGAAATAAATCCAAATAGATTATCCTATTATTATTAATAATCATAATAAATGTAAATAGTCTAAACTTTCCTTTTAACTAAGGGATGTAACTAAAACACAAGGAAATAAAAAGACTGAAGATAAAAGCTGAGAATAAGTATACATTAGGAAAAATATAAGCTAATCTAATAAAGTTGGTATAGATATAACATTGGATAAAGCAGAATTTAGGGCAAAAGAAAGATGATTTCCCAAGGAGCTGTATTAATTTTTAATTTGTGTGATAAAGTAGGCTTAAAATATGTAAACAAAAATTGAGAGAACTGCAAAAAGAAATTGGTAAGTCCATGGTCATAGCTTGATAGATTTTAATGCAATTATCTTGGTAATTAATAGATAAGAGAGATTAGAAAAAATCAACAATGTAGTAGTGATGAACATTAATAAGCATGATCTAATGATCATACTACAGAACATATATTCTTTTTGAGCACACATGTAATATTTCAAAATCTGATCATGTACTAGGAGATAAAGCAAATCTGAATACACACCCATGAATCAGTATCATTAAATATAATCTCTTACCGCAGTGCAATAAAAGGTGGGGGATTAATAGCAAAGGATAATTAGAAATTCACTCACATAGGCTCACAATTAAAAAAAATCCTATAATTAACTCATGAGTCAAAGAAAAAATAGAATTGAAATTAGAATATACATACAAATGAATAATAATGAAAATAACACATTTCAAAACTTATGGTGTATAAATAATGGAGTTTTCAGAGAGAATTTATGACCTTTGCATGCTTATATCAGAAAAGAAGGCTGAAAATTAGCTAAGCATTCAACCTCAGCAGTGAGGAGAAAACAAAATAAAAAAATAAACACAACAGAAAGAAAGAAATAACATATTAACGAAAATGTATGAAATAAGCAATAAAAATTAAGTAGAGAGGATTAAGATTCTCCAAGTTTGCTATTTGAAAAGACCAACAAAGTACAGAAAGTTTTTGAAAGATTGACCTAGAAAACAAGAGAAGACACAAAGAAATAATAGATTAGGAATAAATGGGTGATGAAACTGTGGATATATCAGAAAGTTTAAATCATAAAAGAATACTATCAAAAAAATTTAAAAAAGAATACTATTGTAAAATATATTATGGTGATACATGTGAAAAATTAGACAAAACAATTTCCCAGAAAATTATAACTTACTAAAAGTGACTTAAGAAGAAATTTTCTACTTGCATAGATTATTAATCATTAAATAAATTAAATAAGTAGCTTAAAATATGCACATTTCCTTCTTTAGCCTGAATAGTCCTAGTTGGGTCACATGTTCTATGTCTCCCCCACTCCCACCCCCCTGCACCCAGTTATACAAACAGCACTTGTTCTATGTCACACTGTTCTAGATACTTGTGATAAAAATAAGTTAGACGTGATTCTTGCTCCAGAGGGACTCACAGTCTAGTAGAAGGTCAGATAATTCGCCAGTAATATAAGAAAGTTAAAGACATTGTGGCATGGGGCGTTCTAGGCACCGGGGGAGAATGGACATAATAACCGTTCTTGATCTTCCAAAATGCAACGCAGTGTTAGAAGTGAAGGGGTCCCGCTTTATTTATTTCTTATTTATTTACTTGTTTAAAATTTTAAACTTCTTATTTGCAAATAATTTTAAACTTACAGAAAAGGTGTGAAAACAGTACCAAAAACTCCTGAAAGGACGACATTAAATGCTAATCTATCTACATGGTATGGGGCGGGGACGGGTCAAAGGGAGGAACATCCATTGGAGTTCAACGCTCTCAAAAGCGTCCCCAGATGTTTTTTCACCAGGGCGGGGGAGGGCAGTCAATTATTCTGTAAGATCAGAGAGCAGCACTTTATTACCCCGCGTTATCTCCTGAATGTATACATCTCTGTCCAGCTTCTCCTGATTTCAAAACTTGCTCACCCTGAGATGTCTGGGAGTTTCTAGAAAGGGTCCCTTTGAGTGTGAAGGACCCTTAAATTTATGAAGGATGTTTAAATTTAGTGCCACACACAAATGAATAGGAAATAGCATTTCTCTCATATTGTCCTGGGTTTTAAACATCTTTCCCAACAGGTCAATTCTGGAATGAGTTTAATATCCAAATACTACTCTAGGAAAAATGTATTCAAAGAAAATATTTGTTAAAGAAGCTGTACCATCCAGCCAGCTTTGGTCCGGGAGAAATGAATCAGTCACAGAAGCACTATCCTTCTTTGATCTTCCAATTATAGGATTGCTTTGGGCTCCCAAATTAGGCAGGTCATTTCTTTTCCTTTTCACTCTCAGTTGCTTAGTGAATCCATTTGGGCTGTTATTCACCATAAACTTTGAGCTAAACTAGAGAAAAATTATACTTCTCACCTCCTTTTCTTTTTGATTGCACACAATTCTGGCCCTATTATTCAAAAAGAAAATAAATGTTGTTCTAACAATTGTTGATGGTAGAGTTTTCTCTGTGAGGAATATTTTATGATCCAGAGTAGAGAATTTTATATAATGTCAGCGTAGAGAAAATATGTGAATTAAGGGAACATCTGGCTGATGGTTGGTCACAGAAACTAGGTAAGATCCAATGGAAACTCATTAGTAGGTTTCAACTCTCAAATTTTCTTATTTCTCAATTTCCAAGTTACATTATTCTTGATTTTCTTTGGTTGGAGATGTTGGACCATCAGTGTCCTATTGTAAGACCAATCTTCCTAAGAGATATTGAGTCTATCTTCTTTGAAATTTCATGTGTGTTGTGAGCCCAGTGGAAGGGACTAGGCACAAAGTCAGCCCCAGATCTTAGCTCACAACTTCCCTCATCAACTTCTCTACAAATCACCTCATTCTTTCTTCTGAAACTATCAGTATCAATGCTTTGACTTTTCAGGAATTTGAAGTGGTTTTCAACTATGGGTACACATTAGAGTCATCCAGAGAGTATTTAAAAAGCCCCATGTCCAGGCTATACCCTAGGACAATTACATCAGAATTTTTGGGGTGGAAACAGGGTATCAGTAATTGTTAAAACTTCCGGGTAATACCAACATGTGGCCAAAATTGACAAACACTGTTTAGTGCATGTTTCTCACACTTGAGTGTGCGTCTTGTTGAAATGCACATTCTAATTCAGTTCATCCAAGGTGGGGCTGAGAGCCTGCATTTCTATGGTGCTCAAAGGTGAGGTTGATGCTACTAGTCCACAGATATACTTTAAATAGTAAAGTACTCGTAGAGGCTGTCAGCCCTTGCCTTACCTGAAGACTAGACCTGTTTGGTAGTGGATGCTGGTGTGGGCAGGTGTATAGCAGAGACTTAGCTCAAGCATCCTGCAGTTTTATGTGACCCCAGGGCCCCAGTAGGTCCCCATACATTTCTAGGGTGGAGCTGAAGGGGAAAGTGATTTTCTTGACCCCTCACAGGCAGGAGAGGAGATTGTTCCATCCTTCCTTATAATTCCCCCAAGAGGTAGTATCAGGTACCTGCAGGGGAGAAGTTTAGGAGAAAGAACTTCAGACATTTTAAGCAAAGAAGATTTGCATTCAATGTGTTCGCTGAAAAACAAGCCCTGTTGACATGGGCCAGGCTCAAGGGCTTGATGGCTTCTTTAAAATTGATGTTTCACAGAAGTAGGAACAGCTTTTTTCCCAGGGCAGAAACCAGAAAGACTATGGGGTAGGTCATATTTGAACAGAATGAGAAAAATATGGCTGAACAGCAAGCAGTGCCTCCGGTGAACTGTATCAGCCTTCTCTATGGAGAGTGCAGCATTCCAGCCTCCTTTTTGGTGAACATTTTAAGGAATAATAATAAACATAAAATACTTCTTTATGCTATTTGCAAAAATAAGCGAGTTTCTTATTTAAAAAGATGCATAACAATGCATAAGAGACAGTTTTTATTATATACTCTCGCTTAACCTGCTGCCTGCAGTGGACCTCTGAAGCAACAAATGAAGTTCATTTTTCACGGATTTCAAAAGTGCTTCCTGAAGTAGTTAATCAGGTAAGACAGCCATATAGCTCACTAGGATATACAAGAATGAGCCCAGATTTTGAAGCCAAATGGTAAACTATGGCTCTGATCCTTATTCCTTGTGGGACCTTGGGCAGGTTCCTTAACCTCTCAAAACCTCTGATTTTTCATCTGGGAAATGGGTTCTTTTGAGGATTAAAGATGACCTGTTCAAAGTTCCTGGTTCATTTCAAGGGTTTAATCAGTCATAGCTATTATAGTTTTAAAATTTGCATTGCTTCTTGATACATTTTTTTCCAGTTGTTTTTTAAATTAATCCTAGACATAAAAGGATGTTACAGATCATCTAGTAGATGGGAGATGTTGGAAAGGTTCTTGGGCTCTCTAAGACTCAGATTTTGGGAAATGGAAGTCCATGTTGTAAACATGTTGAGCATTTAACACTCAGAGAAGGAAAGGCACATGGACATTCTTTAGTGAATGATTGTTCCTTCCCATTTCCTTTTCTTTCCTTCCTGGGTGGGTTTGGGATAAGGGGCTCAGGCCTAGGAGAGTGTGCAAGCAGTTTGACCTGGGTCCGAGGCCATTTTGTAGGCTTTGGCTGTGGGTAGCAAAGAAGAGATCTGTCTCAGGAAGAGTAAAGAGTGAGGTCTCCAAGGAAACCAGAGCGTGTCAATCTTTCCTCTGCATTTCCGCAGAGCAGGGAGAACCCAGCTCCCTCTATTCTGCCAGCCCCGCTAGTGCGGCCTGTCTTTCAAGGTACTCTGGGTTTTCTATAATGGGCTTCTCAACAGATGACTTGCACAATATAATTATGTACATGAATTTGCCATTTCCTATTCCCAGGTTAAGTGTTTCATACTTGAGAAAACACATAAAATTCAATGGCCTTGGGTTTATCCTTCTTTCAAGGGAGGTTACTGCTTCAGCCTAAAAAGCTCACAATTAAGATGATAAGGGTTCTGATCATTCAATTTAAACTTTGAACTGTGACTTATTTTAAACTTGCTGTATCATTAATTCTCAGATTGAATCTAGTATTTTGTATGTTTAAAAACATTACTCTCTGAAAAGAAATTAAAAATATTCTCTTTCATTAAAGTTTAGCTTCAGAACAAATGTCTATTTTTATAAGACTTGAATTTAGGTTTAGTTCATCCCTAACAAAAGTTATGTTTTACTCAAAGAAATAAAGAATCAAAGAAGGAGGAGGAGGAAGAGAAATTTAAAAGTGTTCTTTGTCTTCCGTGATGGTTAACCAAACACTGGATAGCTGGAATTTTCCAGACAGAAAGATAGCAGTTTTGATGGGATGCCTACTATGTGCCAGACATGGTTAATGAGAGCAAGTTAATTTTTATTTATTATGTGTCAGGAATTATTCCAGGTCATTTTCATAACTTTTTCATTTACTTTTCACAATAATTCAGTGAAGGAGGTGTCAGTTACTCACCTATAGAAATAGATGGAGGAATTGACTGCTATGGAGTTTCAGTATATGCCTCAAGAACATCTAATAAGCAAGTGTTTGAGAGAGAATCAAACCCAGATGCGTCAGTCTCTTTACATTAAATAATCCTGCAGTAAAATATGACACCCAAATGTTAGCAGCCTACGCATAACAAAGGCTTTTCTCACTCACTCTAACTCCGGACTGCTGGCTGGCTGCGGCTGGGCTGCACATCTGCGTCGTTCTATGCCTCGTGTTCAGGGGCAGCCCTTTAACGTCTCGGCCACTTGTCTCCTAGCGGAGAGGGAAGTCAGAGAACGGGGCCACGCGGTGCTCTGCTTCCACATGCAGTTCCTTGGCCGGCGCAAATCCCACAGCCGGGTCTGCATCACTGCCATGGGGGGAGAACATGGGGGAGTATAATCCACTCACGGGCAGTGAACATGGGGACAATGATACAATCTGCTACACCAAGTATAACACCAAGTGTCGTGTTCTTTCCATTTCGCCATATTGTGTAGATGTTTTGCAGACTATAGAGTGTTATACAAAATGGATTATTCATATCATTGCTTACACATTTATGATATCATATGTTTCAAATTGTGGTTTTGCCTTCGAATACTGTTTATGCCAAAATTTCTGTAAAAATAAAGTTTCATTATGGAGATGAATAAGTCTCAGGGACTATCTGGACCCTAATTTCAGAAAGCTTATTTTTTATTCCAAGTTATCAAAATATGCTCAAAGATATTTTGTGACTTTGTATTTATTATGACAATTGTGATCAATCATAACTACATAAGTCACTTGGGCCAAAGAAACTCATGGAGACTGGCCATATTTACACGGCGATTCCAGCGAAAGCAGACAAATGCACTCCAGCCCCCTCACTTGCCCCGCCCACCCCTCAGACCCAATCTCAACACAGCCCTTAAGATGGCATCGTCCTGCTGCCCTCTGACGTGTGTCCCAAGGGCTCACGAAAACATACATAAAATACATTAGAATTTCTGATTCTACACTTAGTATTCCAACTATCCTAACTTATGCATGTGGAGAATGACTTGCTACTGGGAGAAAAGGAACCACTAAGGAATTTCCTCTTATCACAAAAATAAATTCAGTAAATATAGTAACATATTGTACTAATCCAAGAAGCTCTAAGCACTTCCAAAGACAGGAACAACATCCCAGTTAGGGTAAGAATATGGCCTTTTATTCTGGCTGTGACACCACAACAGCGCCACCCTACAAGGCACCCTCTTCCACCACACACACACACACACACACACACACACACACACACACTCACGTACAAGCACACCCTAAGCAAGCGTGTTGAGCATCATTTCACCCCACAGTGGTAGGCACAACTACTAGCAGTTGTCTTAAAACGAGGATGGACACGAGGGCACTTTGGTAAGGGTACTAACATTTACTGAGCTTTACAATGTAGTGGGTACTTTGTTAGGAGCATTGCATGTGTACTGAAGACAGGCTATTTTACCTTTGCATGTCTCAGTTTTCCCATCGTGTTATCAATAACAACAACAGTAATAAATTGATTATCTTCTCTGAGTTGTAATTTTCTCACCTTTAAAATAAGAATAATGATATTTAATTCAAGGGCCATTAAAAAGCACAAAGGTAAAAGATATAAAATCCCTAACATAGCTGCTAATACAGAGAAGGCACCTGTGATGGCCAAGTTTATGTGTCAACTAGACTAGGCCTTAGTCCCCAGTTATTCAATCAAACACTAATCTAGGTGTTGCTATGAAGGTATTTTGTATCTGGTGGACTTGATTTAATCAGGTGGAAAGCCTCAAGAGCAGAGCTGAGGATCCCCTCAAGAAGAAATTTCAGTTGTGGACAGTAGCTTCAGCCTGTGCTTGAGGGTTCCAGCCTGCCCTTCCTGATAACCTGCCCTCTGGGTTTTGGACTTGCCTAGCCAGTCCCCAAAACTAGACAAGCCAATTCCCTGCAATCCATCTTTCAATAGACAGATGAGTGGTAGGAGGAAATCTAAATAGGGTGGTGTCCTAGAAAGCAAATGATGAAAGCACTTCTAGAAAGACGGAGTCATCAATGCTGCTAACACGTTAAGTAAAATTAGGGCTGAGAATTGATGATTATATTTAGTAACATGGGGTCATTGATGATCTTCACAAAAGCAGTTTCTGTGGCATATTTGAATGCGAAGGCCTAAATGGACGAGGTTCAGGAGACAATGGACAGAGGAAGAAGTTTGACCACACAAGGAAGCAGAGAGCCAAATCCAGGAGGCGGGACATTGTCGGGGCAACCGGCCCGGTTTCTTCGAACAAGTGAATGACATGGAAAAAGGAGCAGGGGTACATGTTAGATTAAGGGGAATTAAGAGACACAGCAACCAAATAAAAACTATGGCCTTTATTTGCATTCTGTTTAAAAAAAACTGGAAAATTGGATAAAGTTAAATATTGGACTGATTATTAGATGGTATTAAATCCCTGTGGCATGCAAAAAAAAAAATCTTTATTATTCTGATACATTTTGAAGTATTTGGAGGATGAAATGGCAAGCTATTTAGGAATTGCTTTGCACTCCAGGAACAAAAGAAGGAGCACAGGGACTTGCACTGTCTACTTTTATACGTGTTTGGAAATTAGCATAATAAAATGTTAAAAAGAGAGAAAAAAATACAAGGTGCTATAATTTCGTCTCCACAAATATTGTTTAGGACCAGGGGTAGGTAGGATAACTGCCAGGAACCTTGAAGGTAGGTCAGAGTAGTTCAAAATAGAAGTGCAAATCCTCGCTGGAAGAAAGGATCCCAGTAAAGGCCTCCAGGATTTTCTCAACTTAAAAACAATCAAATGTGGAATCTCAATCTAACATTACTGGATACCTAGAAAAAGAATCCATTGACAGTTCGTTCTCTGCTGCAGAAGTTACTCAGAATGCAGCAGAGAGATACAGGGAGAAAACAGGAAGATAGGTAAAGAGATATGGAAGACATATGAGTATCTAACACACACAACTCAAGTCCCAGAAGGAAAGAGAGAATGGAGAAAAAATATTTGAAGAGAAAATGACTGTGAATTTTCCAGCACTAATGAAAGACATGAATTCACTGATATATGAAGCATAAAGTGTATTAAGTAGTATAAATAAAAATAGAAAACTTCTAAACTCATGGAGCAAGAAGAGAGCATAAAAATTAAATATATGTATAATTATTTAATAATTAAAATCCTACATATAATATTTTATAGGTTGCAGATAAAGTGATACCACAGGGAAAGTTCTAGCTTTCAATGTTTACATTATAAAAGAAGGCTTAAAATTAACAAGCTAAGCATCTAACTTAGAAGTTAGAAAAAATATAATTGAATCAATCAGAAAGTAGAATGATGGAGATAAGAACAATAAGACATATTATAGAAAGAGAATGTAAAGACGCACTTGGAAAAATAAGAAAGACAAAGTTAATTCTTGAAAAGACCAATAAAATACTTACGACTGTCAGATTTGATCGAGAAAATTACATAGTAAGCACCACTGAAAACACTACGAATAAAAACCAAGCCATAATCATAGATAAAGTAACGTGCCAATATGAACAACTTCATGTAATATCTACACTAACCTCAGAGAGTAGACCTGGTTACTGTTCTTACTTTGCGGACAGGAAAGCTGATGCTAATCACACACCATTCCCCTTATGGATTTTGTGACTTTCTCCAGGACAATCAAAGAATAAGCTGAAGAGCCAAGTTCCAAGCCCAGTTTTAAATTCCCAATCTTTTGCCTCTAAATGACAACCAACCTTTCTCCCAAACTATCCAGCCAAAACATATATGATGTAATTAAAAGAAGTTGTAAAGAGGATCATAAAACTACTGTTGGAAATATTTGCATTAACTTGGAGCAGAGAAAGGGTGAAAGGATTGGAGAAACACATCAGGAGATCCTTCTAAGTTCATCTCCTTTCAAACCCTCTGAATTTTGTTGTCAAAAGCCCTTTGCAGTTGTTCATCATCAAGTGCTCAGACACAGTCACCTGCAAAACCACATTCCTAACACCTTTCTTTCCAGTTTCTTCACAGCTTTTTGGCTTATGTTTGGTGTATGAAATTTTGCAGCTCATCAGCTATGTAAATAAGGCTTCTTATGGATGTGTCAAAAGTCATACTGGACACAGCAAGTAACTTAATGGAATGCTCCATAAGAAACTCAGACACATTCCTTGTGGCCAGAGCTGCAGAAGGTCCATTTGTCTTCAGCAGGTAGGTAAATACACTGAAAGGAATGACAGAAATGACTTTGGTCATATTTAATAACCTAGACCTTGCTGGACAATAAGTCCCACGTGATTCCTATAAGAGAAGCTGGACAGAGACTGTAGAGACAGGTGTGAACAATACTATGGTCTTTTCTGGAGGTCTAGTTGGGAATTGCCAGGGGGGTGTTGTAGTACACCCCCCCACATCTTGGCTACTTCTCCAAGGCCGCTTACAACGGGAGGAAAGAAATAGTCACTGAGCTCCTAGGTGAAGGTGTGTCACACAGTTGTGTACAGTAACCCTACAGCAACCTTGTGGGGCAAACTCTACTGGCCCATTGTATGGGCGAGGAAATGGTATCCTAGAGATAGAACACCTTGCTCACGAACTCTCAGATGGTACAGTCAGAAACATGACTTGATTCTGACTTTAGAGGCCATGCTCGGAAAACTGCATGTCCCTTATATCACAGAACTCATCTAAAAGTTCATACGTCATCTCCGTCTCCTCCCCTTTCTCATCAATTTCTTCTCCTAAATTCCTAATCCTGACCCTGATCAAGGAAACCCCCAATCCTGATCAAACTTGCAGTCATCAAGACATTAAACCTCCCCCTTTTCTCCTCCATATGCATGTCCCAAATTCTTTCTGTCCTACCGCAGAAATTTTTTTTCATATCTGTCCTCGTTTCATTCCCACTTTCGTAATCCAGAGGCACATAACCTTTCTTCTAGATCATATCGATCCTGTCCTTTTAGGCTTCCCTTCAGTTTCAAATATCCCTTGGCTGGAAATGTCCTCCCATATCCGTCTTTGCCACTGGACCAGTGATTCTCTTCTGTTTCTAGGGCATATCAGAGTCGCCTCAGGTGTGCTGTAGGGGTGTAGGTGGGGGAAGGGGTGCTCCCACAAATCGACTGAGATTCCCTGATGGGGGGCTTTCACGCCATCCACTCCCACAGCCAGAACTGCCGTCAGAAGCCTGTGATGCTGCTAGAGTTCTTCATGTTCTCTGGGTGTGCCAGTGTAAATGGGGTTTGGAACCAGTGTCCTAAACTGTGAACTTCTTGAAGGAATATCTTCTATCTCTGATCTGTAGGGCTTAGTATAGCACCTGAAACATAGCAGGTGCACAGTAAATATTTAATAAATGAGCAAACCATTAACTCTTTCAAGGTAAGGGCCATGTCTTTTATCATGTGTACTTATCCCACAGTTGGTGCTCAATACATGCTAATTGAAACAATAAATGAGTCAGCAGTATAATTTTTACTAATATATTCAGCTAGGTTTGACAATGCTAGATTGGTTACTTCTTTCTCTTTTATTGTTTATAAGTAGAATGACTGAGCTCTTCACCTATGGCATTCAAGCTAGAATTTCCAGATACATAAGGACTTTTAAAATTAGTAATGGGAACAGAAAGTTATTTTTTACATTTCAAAAAGGCTAACAAATAATGCACTTACTCATATGAAGGTTAATTAAAATGACAAATTGCTTTGCGTTTGGCTGGAATATATCAAATTAGTGTGTGGTAACTTATTGCCTGTATATCATAAACTCTGATTGGCTGATATATTTCATTAACAAAAATGATGAGACAAATTAGTTATTGCTAAATAAATACAGGTTATTTGATACATAAAATATCTTTCAAAGCATGGTTTCTGTGGAAAGAAACACATTAAAAGGGCATCTTTCCCTTCCCTCTCTTAGTAAAGGAGCAGGCATGAAAAAACAGGTGAGAAACGCCAGCCATTTACTCATATGAAGTAACCCAGACTGATATATATGTAATTGACCTTGGATTCTGAGAGCTGGCGTTTAGTGTTTTCCCTTAGATTTCACAAATGGAATTTTAATTAGTTTCCTTGTTCTACAACTCTGAGAGGCAAGTTGTCTTTATTTCATCCACTTTTGAGAGCTAATGAGGCCCAGGGAGGTTAGGTAACCTTCCAGCAGCCACAGACCACAAAGCCATAACTGGAACTCTCCTCTCTCAGTCCCAGGCCAACCATTCTGTTCACATGGATAGTCTTTCATCCTGATGTAATGAGGAGGAAAAAGTTAATGATGATTATTTAACTATTTATTCAACAAATATTTATTGTGCACATCTTGTGTGCCATGTGGGCTAGGAGGTTTCCAGCTGGGAGAATGGCAGATTTTCAGAGGAGACCTGAAGGGGGAGGCTTGAAGATGACACCAAAGACTCTCAAAGGGAGATTTGTCCCCAGACTCCTCTCCCTAGATCACACACTTACCCTCCCTCCCAGACACTCAATGGCTCTCTGCTGCATGGAAGAGTTCAAATACTTTTATCTGGCGTTTTAGGCATTCTGTAATGGGCCTGCCTACCCTTCCTTCACCATTTCTTTATGCTCCTTCATGCTCAGCCATAAAGGGCCTGTGACCTTTTTACAACAACCCACACACGTGAACATCACTGTCCCTGCTCATGCTGTTCTCTCAAGTTAAAAAGGCTCGACATTCAATCTCCACCTATTGAAACTTGCCCATCTTCCAGTGAAATGCATTCCCCTGCTTCTCTGTGGGTAAATCTGCTCATTCCAGGCCTCCCTGTACTTTAGTCACTTACAAGCTTGTCTCTCCACTAGACTAAGTCCCCTGAAGCAGGGCCAACCGTCACTCATCTGTCTACTGCTGCAAAGTTCAATCTTTAATCTTGACAACCTCCATAAATGCCATGTGTTGACCCTGACTCTGTGCCAAGCATTCATACCAAACACAGTATATAGTTTATATTATTTAATCCTTAGAGCAACCCATGGAGAAGGTGCTACGGCTATTCTGGCTTCACATACAAGAGCAGAAGCCCAGTGCAGTTCTGTCTTAGGTCCTCCTTCTAGAACTCCAGACTTCAGTACACACTCTCTTCAATGAAGGAAAATGAAGAGCAAAGCCCCAGAGATGGGACTCTCCTATTTTATCTAATTTTCTTGAAATATTACCTACAAGATTGTAGGAAAGGTCTAGGAAGATCTTTGAATATTTTCAGGAGACAGAGAGAACATGGACTCAAAAAGGATAGAACTTGGGAGCTTCAAAGCATGACAGCGAATTAAAAGAATGGTATATGAGTTCACTCAAATCCCCCAAAGGGACCTTGGGGGCCCTCGTAGAGGAATAAAAGGAAAACACTAATGTTTTCTCTGAGCCATTGTCTATCTGTGATTATAATGGACTCTGAATATATCTTTGATTGTGATGACACTCTGATGGTATCTGTGATTGTCAGATTGCTAAGTGGATTTAGGATTTTTGATAGACTTACGAATGTATCTGCTTTATCAGGTAGTTTCATTCTCTGTGCCAGTAACCTAAGCATCACAGGAAACCAGACCAGCACCACCGCAGAGCACTCACAGTAGTGGACAGGTTGGTGGAATCCCACCCCTGACTTTACGCAAGGCTGCTGTGTGTCTGGTGTGATAATAACAGATGGCTGTCTTTTAGAAGTGAAAATTATATTCCTAACAGGACAAGAATTACTCGTGCTCAATGTCAAATTTGGAAATGGAGGCATGGATTAGTTGAGTGACTTGTCTCTGGTCCCACAACTCATCCCAGAGGACAGGGATGCTGTACACTGGATCCCTAGTCCCATGTCAGCGTCTTCCTGCAGCATCATGCTTGTCGAATGCCTGTGGGTTTGGGAGTACATTTCCTTTCCAAACTATAATCATAACAGAGGAAATATGTTCCATTTTCACTGCATAGTCCAAGTTTATAGCTAATGAACAAACATTGTTATTTTTCCTCCACTGTGTTTCATTCTGGAGATATCGTGCTACCAACATCTACTTTATTGGTTTAGAGTAAATTATTCAGCTCTTAATTACCATATTATGAATGTTTAATTTTTGCCCTGATTGTCTCAGAGAGCAAACGTGCCCTTGCTTCTGTGGGCTCTAGTCCTGAAATGTGGTTCCACATTCACTTTCCCAGCAAGAGCAATCACTTTCCCAGAGGCCCTGAGATTCTGCACAGACTTTACGTAAGGATTCCCCAAAGTTGCACACTTTCCTCCTTACCTAAGAGCCAGTGATTAAAGCAGCCAATTGCTAACTTCTGGCATTCCTAGAGGTGCAAAATCCTTAAGATAATTTCCGGGGAACCAAGAAGTCATCTCAAGAAATAGGAACTTTGGTTTTTAATATATTTGTAATATACATAAAACAGCTAGGTCTCCTTTTAATTAAGGTGGAAGAAGGGCAGCTAAGAAGTTTTACTGCAAAGTAAATAGTTTTCTACTAGACATTAGCAATGATCCTGGATATCTCTATCATTTTTGCAAATCCACAGTCTCTGCAGGCTCTTAGGATTCCCCTCACCCAACTCTTTCTCCACATTTGACCAATGTTAAGTTCCTCCTCATCATGTCTTCTAAATTTTCCAAATCTGTCTCCTTCGCATCATTCCCACTGCCATTTTCTAGTTCTTGCTCTCATTACTTACTACCCTGATACGGTGCTATCTTCCCAGTAGGTTTTGCCTTGGTGGTTATCCTCCCACCCACCCTCCGCATGACCACCAGAGTGATCTAACATCTGAATCTGACCATATTAGTTCTCTGCTGAAAACCTTCCTGCCACTCTGAATCCTTTAGCAGTACCTCTCAAACTTTCCCATGGAAGGGTCCATAATGACTAAGGGGAGGAATGCATATGCCCGGGATTGGGGGCTTACTCTGAGCTGGCCCGCCACAAGCACCAATGCTTCTTTGCGGTCTCTTACTTTATCTTAAAAATTGCCAAGTGTTTTTCACTCCAACAATTACAGAGTTTTTAGTATAAAAATTGTACCTTTCACCACCACCCACTAAAATCTATTAGTAAACTGGTACTCTGGAAAGATGGTCCAAATCTATTCCTGGGCTTTGAAAGACCACCTCGTATTCTTGGGCGAATATTCATTTTAAAAGCTCTAATCATTCCTATGTGATAGGAATGATTTTAAAAGCTCTAATCATTCCTATGTAATCATTCCTATGTGATAGGATCTGAAGGGAGCAACGGTTTCTTGAAACTAAATGCCAGGCACTGTTAGATCCTTTCCTTAAAGGATCTCATTTGTTGTCTAATCACCCCTGGATGATAGGGGTGTTATTCTTATTTTGCAGATAAGGGAACTGAAGCTTAAACATATCGTGCACTTTCCACAGAAAGAGGACAAGAGGGAAATACAGCAAATAGCTAGCAGTGGTTATGGGTGATTTTAATTTTTGTTTTTTATGCATTTTTTTTTCTCTTTCCAACCCTTCCACAGTGACCATAAATTGTTCTTCCTAGCAGAACTAACGTAAGATGTATGAAAAAATTAAATGAGATAATCCATCTGAGAGTCCTTAGCACAGTGCTTGGTGTATCAATTTTATTCTCATCTCTTATTCATCTTTGTATCCATCGCAGCATGCAGTACCCGCACGCCGAATAAAGAGCCAGTAAAGCCGGGTTCCACGCAATTGGATTAACAATTCAACTAAAGATTATTTCAATGTCATTTTTCCCCAGTAATAAACAGGCAACTATAAATTACATACACGTGGGATAGCCTGGCGAAAATATGTCTCATTAAACTGAGTTTAAAACTTTGGTTAGCCAGTCAAAGTATAATATCTTGCATTTATTAAGGTTTCATTGTGCAAGCAATACCATGCTTTGTGCTTTAAGGGAATCTAGTTTTTAGTCATACCAACAATTTTATGAGATGGACATTATGATTATTGTCAGTCATAGAAAAGTAAATAACATGCCCAAGGTAAACAGAAGAACCAGGACTCGCCAAGCGAAGTGTGATTCCAAGTTCCTCCTGAAAACCCCACATTAAGTGGGAGCTTAGGCCCTGTTGCCACGTCCACCCAAGTATTTCTAATTATAAACACCCTCCAAATCACTGAGTGCCTCCTGTGTATCAGACGCCTTGATTTGTCTTGTTTTATGCTAACTGGGTCTTTTTTTATTTTTATTTTTAACTTATAAGAAAACAGAAGGTTGAACAGTTTGCCCAAAGTCCCACAATAAGAGGCAGAGCCGGGATTTAAAACCAGTTCTGGCCCTAGAGCCTTCTGATTTTTGCTGCTACATGCTGTCTCTGTGTTTGTGCAGGACCATAAAGCCCCAGAATGCTCAACACATACACCAGATCCTTAAACACACTTGTAATAGAATGCCAAGCCAAGTGTAAGCGCTAGATTTGCGTTTAGCGAAATACAGCTTTGATTCTGCACAGAAAGCCTCTCCGAGCCGGTAAAGGAAGTACACGGCTCGCTCAGAGGCAGTTCATCTGTCTGCAGTCCCTGCAGCTCCTGTCCACTGCAGAGGCTTTCAGCCGCCGAGCCCCATGCGCCCGCTGGGCGTGCCTGTTTCACTACAGTAGGCAAATGGACTGTGCAGAAGGGAATGCACTGATGCCCGGCTCCACGATTGATATGCAACACGCCCCTGACCTAGAAAATAGACCTGAATTCCAACTACAATTTATAGACCCTGGTCCTGCCGGGCTGAAGCAGAAGATAAATAGACCCTCAGGAAGTTATTTGTTAGGGACTTGACGGCTGGATGCGGATGCTCATGGCCCTGTCCAAGCTCACGAGCCCATGCCGGGGCTATTACGCCTCCAAGGAAACCGATGAGGCTGTGTCAGGGAGGAAGCTGGCAGAGAGGATGGGGCAGCAGCTGGAGGGGAGAGAAGGAGGACGAAGAGTGACAGGCTTCCAGGTGGGTGCACGGTGCTTGTACTCTGCCAGTCCAGTGCCTTTTCTGTTGGATCCTCCTGAGAAAAGTAATGTAGGCTCTGGCCCACCTAGTCAGTTCCTGAGGTCATCTGGACCAGGGCCAGGTTCTCGGGAGGTGCAGGGGGAGCGGGAGGGGGGTGGTTAGGGGTGGTCAGGGGTGTCCTAGAACTGCTTGAGGGAAACCCTGAGCTCACAGAGTTGCCACCTACCCTCAGTGCTATGCCTGACTTCTGTCTCGGTTCCTGTCACCTCAGCTTCCTTGCTGGGAATCGGACCCCACTCTGGGTGCAGGCATGCCCTGCCTGAGTCAGTAGCATCCTCCCCTGGGACCGTCCCCAGGAAAACATTCTGCTCCAAGCCAGACTGCCCACTGAGCCGGGAGATTGTTGTGCTCTCACCTGCCTACAGGTGCCACCACTTGCTTACAAGCTTCCCACTGCCAACTCTACCCCAAATAGTTAATCCTACCCCAGACCTGGATGTTTCTTAATCATGTCCTGATATGCTGCATCCCTTTGGGCACTCTTTTATATTGCTAGTTGCCTGTCTGTTTAATCTTTTTGTATTTATCCTTTTCTTATCCTGTCTTCTTTCATTTCCTGCCATACATTTTCATTGAGGACTAAGTCTGCCTCAATATTCAGCTCATGAAAATTTCCTAGGTAGAGTCATTGAGACTTGCTGGCAACAACGCACTTCTGTGACCTCTGAGTGTGGGCGATTGTTCATGGGGTGTGAAAGACAGAGGTGAAACAGGTATGGACCCTGTGATTTTGGCCTGAGACACCGAGAAGGGAGGAAACTGGGAGCAGAGCAGATTCCGTGGTAACGTGAGTGGACTTTAAGAGCGCAATTTGGGATATGTTACATTCGAGATGATTTTGTGACTTCCAAGGGGGAATATCGCACAAGTATTTGGATTTACGAGCCTAGAGTTCAGGGATGAGGTGCAGGCTGCAGATTTTAATTTGGGAGTCATTAGGTGTAGATGGCATTTAAAACCATGAGATTTGCCGAGCCCATCTAAGGAAGGAATACAGAGAAAGAAGAGGTTCTGGGCCGGAGCACTGCAAGTTAAAAAGGTTTCCAAAGGTAAGGAGGATGAGCAAAGGAGAAGGATTACAAAAGGCATGCAGAAGTAGTCAGGCCTGAGCTCCACTTGCTTGGATGGTAAGAGCTACCTGCGCCTGAATGAACACCTCTGCGGTGCTTCCCACACGCCAGTGCTTGCATCTCCTTAATCCTCGTAAAGAGCTGGCGGGGAGGGTATTGCTGCTCTCATTTTCCAGCGAGCGAACCGAATTAAGTTACATGACTTGACCAAGGTTACAGAATGAGACATGGAGGAAACAGGGTTTAAAGGCAAGTCTGTCTGGCTGAGTAGAATTTGTGCAGTGAGAAGAGGAGCAAGCAGTGACTGCGTCCCCAGTGCCTGGTGTTATTGCATTAATACCGCCGGCCTCATGCTAAGCATGTTTACATACTCCCTCTCACTTAATCCTCACAACGTCCCGTGAAGTCAGAATGCTTGGCTCTGTTTTTCTAGTTGAGGAAATGGAGATGCAGAGAGCTTTAGTAACCTGCCTAAGGTCTCGCAGTTAGTGAAGCCAGGTTGGAACTCAGGCGTTTGTGGCTACCGAGCGACTCTCTTCATTACTCCTCCTCATGCTGAGTGCAGTGGAGAAACAGGCATGGATGTGCGCTTCCCTCTGGGTCCCAAGGCACGTAAGAACTGCAAACATGAGAGCACCGCGTACTCCAGCGGCTCTTCCCGCTTGGTCGTCTGCTTATCCAAGGCTCTGACTCCTCCAGAAACTTCTCTGCACTCAGCTGGCGCCCTGGACGCAGGCGCGTAGGGCGCATTGCCTCGTCTGCCAGGACTTTTGGATAGCTGATTTGTTGATGGGGATAAGCACTCACAAAAGACTATCGTTTGATGCCAACTAAATTATCAGGTGCTCATAACCCAAATCAGAGACCCGAAGTGCACTGGCATTGGAGGGATGCTCTTCTTCCTGTCCTGATAAAAGACCTGGGGTTTCCTGTGTGGAGGGGAAGCACAGGAAAGTGACTCTGCGACTAGTATTTGTGGGCCTCCTACTGTGTCCCGGGCACTATAGTAACTGAATGTTTGTGTGCAGCACGATCACAGAAAAAAGGATTACAATCTATTCAAAATGAAGAAAATGGGTGAAGTACAGTTCTCGAGGTTCTATAATCAGGAAGTGTCAGAGGAAGGGGCAAGATTCAGGTCTGCCAAAAGCCAGCGCCCTACAGCAACAATATAGTTATTTTCATTAATTATTTTTCTCTGAACTGAACAAAATAAACAGGAAATAAAGAACCTGGGAGAGAGGCTGCCCTCAGAATCTGTCAGGGTGACAGAATCATGTTAAGGAGAATTAGGAAGAACTAGAAGCGCCTTTCCCAGAGGGCTTCTCGAGCTGTAACGTGCACATGGACCCCCTGGGGCTCGTTCCAGTACAGGTTCTGATTCTGCAGGGCTGGGCCTGCTCCCGGGCGCCGTCAACAAGTGTCCTGCTGCAAGTCTGCCGGTTGTTCTCAGAGCAACAGGCCTGCGAGATCACCTGGCCTTGTGTTTCCCAAATGTCACTCAAATAGGGCCTATAATATTTAGCTAATATTTAAATTTGACTCACTTTCTTTTACTTAAATGGTATATCACTGCGATACATGGAAAAGCGGTATCACTACAGATAAAAATAAATACAACAGAATTATCTTACGCAACAGATATTGTTGCTTGAAGTTTCTGAGTCTGATATCTGCTCTTTATTTAAAAAAATATTAAAAATAGGTGTGACATTCTTGCAGTGAGCTATGATGACATCACTGCACTCTATCCATGGTGACAGAGACCCTGTCTCAAAAAAAAAAAATAAAATCATAAAAAAATAAAAAATAAAATAGGAATGAGGTCTCACAACATAGAAAGATTTTTAACACATACCAGCACCAAAGTAAGCCTTTCTCCTCGATATAGTGTGAAGGAATAAAAGGGAATTTTAAATGGGTCAAGGGCTTTTAAACGTCTAAAATCATCACTGCTCATCTCAGTGACACTCTTCTCTTCCCAAGGAAATCCTGATCATCCACACCTTCAAAGGCACACAGTCAGCTAACGGCAGGACCAAACAGCAGTGCAGCTCCTTCTACCACATGTGCTTATTGCGACCAGCCACATGCATTAGCCATTCCTGTGCCCACTTTCCCTGTTTTCAACCCAAGAAGCTTGGATGGGCATTTAGCAAGTCAAACCCAACTAACTGCGCTCTTCATTCAGCTACGAGGTCGTAGAGGAGATTAGGCTTGCCCCACACTCTCCATCTCCCAAAAGAGACCTCCTTACCTCTTAAGAATAATTTAAAATTTTCCAGGTGAAGACCAGATTTAGCCCTTTCTGATTTCTTCATTTATTGTCATTTCAGGGGTTTTGTTCCCTTCTCTGCTAAGCCCTGGTCTGTGGGTTTCTTCCTGAAGTGCTGCCTTGTTTGCATTCTTAGATTTGTTCACACAGCTTGAGGATATATACGTATTTTTTCCTATAAACATACTACTTCAGGATTCCTCAGCCTGAGGCTGCAAACAACCACATCTTCTGGGTGGAAGGCGGAATGAGCAATGGGGAATGACGCGTGAGGACGTCAGCGTCAGGAGTCCGGGGCTCCCAACTCAACTCTGGGTGTGTGTTTGACACTGATGGAGTCACAGCCTCTGCGGTCCTTTCCCCCACTCCAGACTGGGACTCAGTGCCCTCTGGGCTTGACTAAGCCACTGGGAATTTGTGAGGACTGAAGCATCCTCAACATCATACTCTCATGTTATCGGTTGTTTATTGAGCACTTACTATATACTGACATTTACTTGCACAGTTAATGCAGCAATGATACAGTGAGATGCTACCTCCACTACTCATTTCAGCAAACTGAAGGTCCTAAAAGGTGACTTCATGAAGAAAGACTCAGAAAACACTACAGAAACTAAAATGCCATGCAAACATGGGGTGGTGGATGAAGCATCCTTTTTCTTATTTCACAGTCTATTCATATTTACTTAGCAAGGACTGAACATTGATTCTTGGGCTGTTAAGACTTTATATCCCAGATGCGAGGTAAATAAGGCACACCCCTGCCCTCAAAAAGTACACAGTCTGTTTACAGAACCAGGAAATGTTTGGGACTAAAAGCAAAACTGTTTTTTATACTCACAACAGCTCTCACACCAAATGTGTCAGTTTTCCATGCCAAGCTATTCTCTAATTCTCTACGGACACCAACTGGGTTTCATATGGTTTAATTTAATTCTGACACAATAGGAAGTTAGCACAGACCCCACAGGTTAAGGGCTTAATCTCACAAGACTACAGCTTACTTTAGACACCAATTGCAAGTAATGGGTCACCAGGTTACCTACACTTCCATCTCACTTGGCTATAAATTAGGGGTTCCCATGACTCCCTCTCCAAGCACTCTGCTCCCAGAACCTTGCTGTGTTCACCAATTCAGAAGTTCCCCCGACCCCACCGTTTAGGGTTTTTATGGAAGTTCTATTACACAGGCATGATTGATTAAGGCATTGGCCCTTGGAGATTAACTCCATCTTCCCCCACTCCCCAGGCCAGAGAGTGGGGCTGAAAGTTCCCAATCTTCAAGTCACATGGTTGGTTCCTCTGGCAACCAGCTCCCACCTTCCAAGAGTCACCTCATTAGCATAAACTCAGGTGTGGTTGAAAGGGGCTTATGAATAACAGAAGGCTTTCCTCTCACCCCTGCAACTCAGGAAATTCCAAGGGTTTTAAAAGCTCTGGGCTAAGAATGGAGGATAAAGACCAAATAAATATTTCTTAATATATCACAATATCACAGGGACATTCCTACTATATATGTTCCTACTATATAACAGAAGTAGAGGCATACCTCTGAGATATTGTGGGTTTGGTTCCAGACCACCACAATAAAGTGAATATCACAATAAAGTGAGTCATAAAAATTTTTTGGTTTCTTAGTGCATGTAAAAGTCCTGTTTACACTACATTGTAGTCTAATTAGTGTGCGATAGTATTATGTCTAAAAAAATGTACATACCTTAATTAAAAAATACTTTATTGCTTAGCTAGGAAAGATTTGGAATGTACTCAACACAAAGAAATGATAAATATTTGAGGTGATGGATATCCCAACACCCTGATTTGATCATTACACATTGCATGCATGTGTCAAAATAATACCTCATTAATATGTATAATTTTTATGTATCAAAAAACTTGAAAAAATACTTTATTGCTAAAAAATGTTAAAAATCATCTGAACCTTCGGATAATCATTTTGCTGATACAGGGCCTTGCTTCAACTGAGTTGATGGCTGCTGACTGATCAGGGTGGTGGTTGCTAAAGGTTAGGGTGGCTGTGGCAATTTCTTAAAATAAGACAAAAATGAAACTTGCTGAATCAACTGATTCTTCCTTTTATGAAAGATTTCTCTGTAGCATGTGTTACTCTTTGATAGCATTTTACCCACAGAACTTCTTTCAAAATTGGAGTCAATCCTCTCAAACTCTGCTGTTGCTTTACCAACTAAGTTTATGTGATATTCTAAATCCTTTGGTGTCATTTCAACAATATTTACAGCATCTCCCCCAGGAGTAGATTTCGTCTCAAAAAGTCACTTTCTTTGCTCATCCATAAGAAGCAACTTCTCCATTAATGTTTCATCATGAGATTGCAGCAATTCAGTCACATATTTGAGCTCACTTGTAATTCTAGTTCTCCTGCTATTTCCATCACATCTGCAGCACTGAAGTCCTGAACTCCTCAAAGTCATCCATGAGGGTTGGAATCATCTTCTTCCAAAATCCTGTTAATGTTGATATTTTGACCTCCCATGAATCACAAATATTCTTAATGGCATATAGAATGGTGAATTCTTTCCAAAGATTTTCAATTGATTTTGCCCAGATCCACCAGAGAAATCAGTATCTATGGCAGCTATAGTCTTATAAAATGTATTTCTTAACTAATAAGACTTGAAAGTCAAAATTATTCCATTATTCTTGGGCGGCAGAATGGATGTTGTATTATCAGACATGAAAACAACATTAATCTCCTTGTATTATACATCTCTGTCACAGCTCTTGGGTGACCAGGTACATTGTCAATGATCAGTAATAGTTTTAAAGAAATCTTTTTTTCTGAGCAGTAGGTCTAAACAATGGGCTTAAAATATTCAGTAAACCATGCTGTCAGTAAACAGACATGCTGTCATCCAAGCTTTGTTTTTTCATTTATAGATCACAGGCAGAATAGATTTAGCATAATCCTTATGGGCCCTAGAAATTTTGAAATGATAAATGAGCATTGGCTTCAACTTAAAGTCACCAGCTGTATCAGTCCCTAACAAGAGAGTCAGCCTACTGAAGCTTTGAAGCCAGGCATTGACTTCTCTCTAGCTATGAAAGTCCTAGATGGCACCTTCTTTGATAGAAGGTTGTTTCATCTACACTGAAAATCTGTTTAGTGTAGCCACCTCCATCAATTATCTTAGCTAGATCTTGTGGATAATTTGCTGTACCTTCTATATCTGCACTTGCTGCTTCACCTTGCACTTTTATGTTCTGGACGTGGCTTCTTTCCTTAAACCTCATGAACCAGCCTCTGCTGGCTTCTGACTTTCCTTTGGAAGCTTCCTCACCTCGCTCAGCCTTCACAGAATTAGGGCTTCTCTGGATTAGGCTTAGGGAATATCGTGGCTGGTTTGATCTTCTCTCTAGACCATTGATACTTCCTCCATATCAACAATAAGGATGACAATGCTTAAAATATTGTGAGAATTACCAAAATGTGACACAAAGACACAAAGTGAGCACATGTTGTTGGAAAAATGGCACCAATTGACTTACCAGATGCGGGTTTTTCCACAAACCTTCAATTTATTAAAAAAAAAAATGCAGTATCTGTGAAACACAATAAAACAAGGTATACCTGCATAACTTTGGTCTTAACTTCTGACTTGTTTGGTCCTACTATTTGTGAAATTTTTTGTAGGTTTCAGTAAGATTCTTAACTTTCAGATCCAAATTTTCATGTCTGAGTAATGAGAATATTAAACTATTCCCCTTGCAAGGTTATTGCCAAAATTATTGTATGTGCAGACGTATTGTATGTGTAACCTGACATAAAGAATGTGAGTTCTGGAGTCAAACAGAACTATGTTTGAATCTTAAACCCACCAGTAAGATTGATGCTTTGACCCTAGGCAAATGTCATCATCTGTCAGAGCTTCACATCACACACAGGGATAAGTATTTTACTTGCAGGGTGGTCAAAAAGATGAAAGATAGTATATGCAAGCACCCAGCATAGTGTCTGGCACATGATAGGTACTGATCAAGGGTAGTTTTCTTTCTACCTGCCTCAAACCTATTTCTCTCTCTTTCTTTATAAGAGCCAAGGAGATGATGAGTTCTTCTCAGTGACACAGTGGCAGGCACCGGCAAGAAGTGACAGAGGAGGAGCTCTAAGTCCCCACGTGCAAGATCTGGATGAGTGGGAACAAGAAGGGAAGCACAAAAGGGAGTGATATAACAAAGGCTTAGAGGTAGCCAACTACAAGGCCTGCTTGGAGAAAAGACAGTTGTTCAATGTTTAGCAAAACGAGAATTAGAGAGATTAAGGAGCATCAAGGCCTTTGGCTTTCCTGGGGAGGCCATTGCTCATGGTCAGGGTAAAAGAAAATCTTGAAACATGGATATCTTAAGAAGCTCCAGCAGCTCTCCACTTTCATTAAGGTAAACCCCAGCTCTTAACCTGGCATGTCCTGCATGTCCTGGTTCCCCGGCTGTGAGAGATGCCAAACAATGCGTAAGCTTCTACTTTCCAGGATGAGGCACACATCACCAGGAGACTGAGCCCAGAGAGATAACCAGACCTCAAACACTGAGAATTAATGCAGTGTTGAGAGCAAGGGCCTTGGCATCAGTGAGCACTGAGTTCAAGTCCTGCCTCTGCCACTTTCTGTTGTGACCTTGGGTAAGTTACTTCACTTCTTCAAATTTTAATTTCCCTATATGAAAAATTCTCCCATATGGCAATGAAACAGACTTTACCTCATGGGGTGGCTATGAAGGCTAAATGAAATAGCATAAAAGGTACTTAGCATAGTGCCTGAAGACAAAGAAAGGGCTCAATAAATGGTGGCTATTTTTACTTTAATAAAGCAAGTTATTTGTTTTACCAGATCAAAGGAACCAGAAGAGTTTTTCTTCCAAGTTTCGTTACAGTGGCTGCAGCAGAAACAAGGGTGGCATTATTACTGACCTCCTGGGATTGGCTCTTGGGCTGCCACCTACCAGTGATCCCAGCTCCAGGGATGCACTGAAGAAAGCAAAGGCAATCTAGTCCACGCCCCTTACTGACAGACTGAGAAACTGAGAGCCTACAGAGTAAACTCAAAGCCCCTGCTGCTTACCTGGCAAGTTGGTGGCTGAGTGAAACACTGAACCCAGTCTTCCAATCCTTAAACTTCTACTTTTCTTATATAAACTTCCACTTTTCTTATAGATCCTCCCTATCTCTTTTTAAAATTTATTTTTAAAATTTTTTTAGAAATGAGGTCTCATCTCACTCAATCACTGAGGCTGGAGTGCAGTGGTGCGATCATAGCTCACTACAGCCTCCTGGGCTCCAGTGATCCTTCTGCCTCAGTCTTGCAAAGTACTGGGATGACAGGCACGAGCCACCACTCCTGGCCTGCCCTCTCTTTTTTCCACTCTGCTTTGCAATTTTTTTTTTTGTTTTGAAGAAGCAAAACAATAAAATAGAAAGTCCTGTGTCTTGAGGCTTCACTTGATTTCATTTATAGTAGATGCAAGGCATAAATAAACACAGCGAGTTAAAAATAAACCTCCTGGTGTGGTTGTAACATTTTTTATTGGCTTGGTTTTCTTTTCTTTTTTTTCCCACCCTATGGATGGAATAATGCCAACCCTGACTCTGCTGGAACAGATAGATATTGGAATTGAAGACGTTATATGTGTTAAGCTCCCTTCTTCAGCTTTCTGTCACTGTGTCAGTAAAGACATGATTAGTGGAGCAATATATAGCAAACAAAGCAAATTTCAGGATTGGTCTGACTTTATTTGTTCATGTGCTCATTCATTCATTCATTAAAAGAGTGACTGAGTGTTTACTTTGAGCTAAGTTCAACACTGAGCACTGGAGCGCTGGAAGCGAATATGACTTGGCCTCTTGTGTTCGCGAACCTCCCAGTCCAGTTTCTAAACCATGTTATGAGAACCCTGATAGGGGAAACCCAGGGGCCTGGGGGTACAGATGAATAGCACCCATCTGGCCTGGAGGCAGAGGAACAGGGCCCAGAGGAGGTGGCTTATAAAGGGTCATGTATTCTTTGCTTACTTTAGCAGCACGTATACTAAAACTAAAGTTATACAGACTTGAGATGATTAAGATGCTAAAATAACTCTCTAGGGAGAGACTGTATAGAACAATTTAAAGAGATACTAAGCTTGGGTTCTAGTCCTGGCTCTACCATCCATTATCTAAGTGTCCTGAGACAAGTTAATTTCCTCCTCTGTAGCCTAACTTTCTAATTTTGAAAATCAAAGATTGTTTTCCTAGGTTATGTCTAAGCCTCTTTTCATCACTTCAAGGTCATGGCTTGCTAGAATGCATCCTGCTTGAGGTCAGGATCATGTCTTATTTATGTCTGCACTTTCAGGGCCTCGCACAGGTCTTGGCACTTAGGTATCCTCTATTTGTGGAATATAAGAAAATATTAAATTAGATCCCTTTGGTTGAGTCAGTGAATAAAAATGGTGAAGTCTTTTCAAATGATGTCCTTAGACTGGAATTTGAAAACATGTCTTTAGAGGTAGAATATGTGACTTTTGGAAGCCTATGAAAGTTGTTCCAGATGATGAGAAACACAGCAAATTCTCGATCAGTGATACTGTGGGCAGTAGTGGTGGTGGCAGTGGGAACAACAGTAGAATAAGCTGAACGTCTAAAAATTGTTTGTCATCACTTGGAGACTGCAGCCTCGAATTCTTTCAGGACAATAATGAGCTTAATGAGAAGAAAGGTAGTCAGTTAACTATATTTGAGAACAAAAGTGGGGAAGTGCCAGAAGCAGCAAAGTTCTTCATCTCACCAAGAAAAAAGTTAAGAAGGTGAGACTAAAAGGGACAAAGTCATAGACCAAAGACTTGAGAGGTGTTTCAGGGCAGAGCTCGTGGCCAGAGGTTCACAGGGCTGAAGGCTGTGGTGGGACTTGGATACTTTCCTAAGGTGCTTCCTGCTCTGGGGCTGAGTAGGGTATACATGTCAGCCTCCAGTCACCAACATTAGCCTTTGTGGATGAGAGGTCCTTGCTTATGTAAAGTCCTTATGAGCAGTAAGATGGCAAAATTTCTGTGAAGAAGAAAGAGTTATCATCATCATCATAGTCATTATCATCATCAACATCACCCTTGTTTTCATTGTCATTTTCAAAGTTGTTTCCCAAAGGTAGGGGTGCAGAATGGACAACAAAAGGTGAGATTTGAGGAATACTGCATGTATATGCTCAATTATTTGCAGCAGCCTGGCTTAGGAAGTTATTTTTAATCTCCTCTGCAGCGCTGAATACTGTCTTCTGTAAAATGGGTAAACAAGTAAGAGGTTGTTTTGAGGATGAAATAAGATTATTCATATAAAGAACCTGGTCCATGGGAAGTATTCAGTGAAGGGCAGCCTCTCTTATAAGCAAGTCAGCTTCTCAGTGGAAGACTATGTCTGCACAAGACCAAGTAGAACAGGACAATGCGGATAACAGGAAAACACCGGTGAACACCTGCAAACACGCCCAAGTTAGTGATGTAGAAGGGAGAATGCAGAAATGGAGCAACTGGACCCAGATGGAGACTGCTTGGACAGCCTGGCCTCCCAGGGCACTAAGCAGTCAGATATACTACCTTTTATTATTCTAAAAGCATTTGGGACTATAGTCTTCAAGGAAAGACAGATAGTTACTACGTCAGAACATTAGTGGTAGACCCATGTGTCTAGGGCTCTAGGCTAATATTGTTGCTTCTCCTATCTGTACTGTGAGCACTACAGACAGTACCATTTATGGAGCACTTGTTGTGTGCAGGTCACTGTAATACAGTATTTACAGGCATTATTTAACTCTGTCCTCACAATAATACCTACAAGACAGGTATTATTATAATTGCTATATTACATATGAGAAAACTAAAATTCAGAACATTTAAGTAATTCACCAAGGTCAGTGGTAAATAGTAAATGGTAGAGTTAGGACTCAAATCAAGTCTGAACAGCTTTGACTATACTTCTACCCACTATGTAGACTTCACGGCAGCAAAACTTAAAACTTGTGAGTTGGGATGAGCTGAGACAGGGTGAGGCTGACTGTTATCTAATCATCACTACGTCTACCATATGATATTATGTAATTTCCTATTAAATCAGAGACGCTCCAGAGGGCATAATACCTCATAGTTATCAGAAGTCTACATATTTTTAAGACAATTTTCTGGCTAATGGGAGACACCATCTTCTAATTTGTACCAGTTTACCTTATCAGCCAGTGGAGGGGCCAAATGTTCACTATTTTGTTTTCCTGTGTTCGACATACATGGTCTATCTAGAAGTCCCGTGGCAGAAAGCTCTACCATGATTCCTTCCTCACTCAGTCACAGCAAGGTGGCCACAGATGACTGGCTGACTCAACAAGACCCACAGGCTAGAAGCCTGCAAGGAAAATCAGTGACACCCCACGCTGCACAGTGGACAATGACTAGACAACTCACTCGTGTTCACTCTCTTGGTGAGTTTGGACCTTGGGAGGAAGGGAGAGAAGGAATGAGGAAGGAAAGAAAGGGAGAGAAAATGGGGCAGGGGGGGGAGATATTTTATTATTTATGGTGACAGAATTCATTAGTTCAGAGACATAAATAATTCAGAGACCGTATTAGTGGTCACGGATGTTTTTGCTGTGCCAAGCAAAGAGACTAGCCTGCATCTCTCTGAAGGAGGTCTCTCCCCTCTTTGCATTGTCTTGGGAGTCAAGCTTTTCTTGAAACTCATGGTGTGAGATAGATGTCTCCTGTCTACTCTTTCATGTGGCTGCCCCTTCCCATTTCTAGCCTCAGCCTCGGAATTCAGAGCTCAAGGTCATCCTTACGTCTCATGCATAATCCACCAGGCTCTCCAGAGCCGGAGCCAGCCACGCAGAGTTTGAGACAAATGTCTACACTAATCATGGTTTCTTTGCCTGACTTTTGTCCTCTCTACTTAGATCTCTACTGAACCCTCTAAGAGGGTAGACAATTTGGTTTTCCAGGATTCTGTTTCCCAGACAAATGACTAGTCATCTCACCATCATGTCATGAATATGAAACTGAGACACAGAGAGGTTAGTTGTCAAAGTCACATTTGAAATCAGGTCTGATGGATTCCTGATCCTGTTGCTCCTTCTGTGGCATCGTGTGACCTCCTACCCTAAATTAGCTGGTGCTTCCTGACGTTAGGCCTTCCTTCACGAGGTACTAAGAAAGAAAGAAATCCATGCCTTCTTGTTCCTTGAGCTAGAGGTTCATTTCCATGATACCATCATTCTGTGGTGGCCTAAATAGGTCAGTTTTTCCCTCTTGCTATAGATTCTCCCACCATAGAGTGCATGACCAGTTGCTTCCCTTAGCAGGGAAAGAAATTGCAAAAGAAACCCGAGATGTCCCAACGGGGCTTTTATCCTCTTCTTATAAAGGGATGCCTAAGACTGGGCTGCTTGTGACTCACTGTTATCATGAAAATAATAAAACTGATAGAAGTAATGTTGTAGATTCTTTTCAGTTTATAATCATTTTCATATATACCATCTTATAAAACAGTTTATTAATATATTCAATAACCATATATTTTGAATTAGGTCCTGTACTGGGCACCAATAACATAGGTATAATGATACAAAGAAAAACTTAATTCTCTTCATAGCAAGCAAATGATTTTTCTAGAGAGAGACCCACTATGCTGGGTTATGCTTTCATTATTCTGCTTGTGGCAGAAGGGGCTTGAGGAGATGGAAATCTTCTGTTCCCAAAGTTTTGGAGAAATCAAAAAAGCTGCTCTGCATGAAACAAGAACAGGACTTACCTGCCGAGGAAAGGAAAGAAGGCAAAGAGGAGGAGAATGGGACGGTCAGGGAAGAGACGAGAACTGTGCCTTGCAGGCTGGGCTGAGACCTCCCCCCCACGCCCCTGCAAATCTGAAATAAAATGGCTAACGTCACATAGCGGCTGGAGTGGATAAATTTCTTTTGTAGAAACTGGTGAAGGGGGTGATGAGTAGCAGAGTGGGGATGGCGCTGATGGTGCAAGAGCTGGGGTGGAGGAAGAGGGCTTCCTTAGACTGGGTTTTCAAAGAGAAGTGAAAGCCCAGACCAGGCCCTCAGTAGCTCCTGGCCAGGGATGTTCAGCAGAGGTCCAAGGAGATGGGAGCAATAGACTCTAGGATAGGGGTGAGTGTGGTGAGCAGTGAGAGACCCAGACAGGCCATTCAACTCTACCTGGAGAACATGCAGGAGGAGGTGACAGGCCAGCTGCACTGAGGATGGCCGGACAGTCTCTGGGTGGACAAAGGGGTGGCCATTCCAGAGAGAAGAAACGGCTTGTGCAAAATTAGAGACAGAAGAACACAGAGACATCGCGAGTGTTCCTTGTGCCTGGAAAATGGGGTGGGAGGAAGTTCAGGGAGTAGGTGGCTCAAGAGGTGGACAAGGGCCAGATGTAAAGGTGGGGGGAACTTAAGGCTGGGGGATGGGTCACCACTGGGAGTTTGAAGAATGACAGTTTGGGAACTTCTAGGGAGATGAGGTCTTACTCTGAGAATGTGAAGAAACTGATGGTTTGGGCTGAAGAAATGCAGTCTGGGCAAAGCAATGAGGCTTTGGGGTGGAATGGACTACCGGCCCGGAGGAAGTGGAAAGAAATCTCCTGCCATCCTCACTGCTGGGCCTAGAGAGCACCCACAGCTGGCGCAGGTGGACTTGTGAGCAGACAGCACAGGCTGCTATAAGAATCCACCCCCTGGCCCAGTGTGTATGAGTTACTTACTTGGCACAGGGCTGGCTGGATTTTAAATACTTCATTTGACATTTGACCACAGGATTGTTACATAGCAGATGCTCTTGCCCTGGTTCAGGGAGACAGTCTAGAGTATTTTCTCTCTATCTTGGGCAACGTGGAACATGGGAGCTCCCTCTGCCCTGCACTCAACATCTGTTCTCAGGTTCAGGCATTTATTTTGGAATATATTAGGTACCACACTTGACGACAAAGACTTTCATATCAATTAATTCCCTTATTCTTCTCACCAACACTGAATTGTTATTGGTCACTCCTTATAGCTATGATTTCTGGTGCCAACATGTTGCGTGACTTGGTTTAGTAATTGGGTGAGAGAACCAAGGTTTGAACTCAGAAAAATCCAATGCTTCACATTCCTGTATCAGCACTCAAGCTAGCTTGAAGGCAAGGTAGTTCTGGGTTCAGAAAAGGATGAAAAGACAGGTTCTGACCCTCAAGAATTTCCCTGACTAGAGGGAGACAGGCACACAAACAACCCATTTCACTGTACCACTGTAATCCTTACAATTTCGGGAGGCAGTTACTGTTAGTATCACATTTCAAATACATGGAAACTGAGACACAAAGAGGTTGAGTCACTGTCCCCAAGTCACGTAACTAGAAAGTGAAAGCAAGGCTGATGCCAACCACTCAGCGCTGAGTCTGTGTGCTTAACCACAGCACTGCACTGAGCTCTGGCTTGCAGTTGGTGACATCACGTTACTTCCTCCTCCACGACCTGCAGCCCTTGGGTTCCTCTACTGTGTGATTGTCAGGCAGGGGCAATTTTGCTCCCTGGGGACACTGGCAATGTCTGGAGACATTTTTGACTATCACAAGCAGGGTGGATAGATATTGCTACTGGAATTCAGTGAGTAGAGGTGAGGGGTGCTGGTAAACACACTACAGTGCACAAGACAGCTGCCACGACAAAGAATCACCCACCCCAAAATGTCCGTAGTGTTTATGCCAAGAAACTCTACTCCACTTGAGGGCCGATAAGACTACTCTAAGTGATGGCATCTTGTCAGTCCTGCTAGAAGGCAAGCTTCCCTGTGCCTAGCACAGAGCCGGGCGTGGAGGAGAATCTATGAATGTCTGTGGAATAAATGAATAAAATAGACAATTCGGGTTGGATGTATAATTCTGGCTATCATTCACTTATGCAGAAATGATTTCTTGAATAATTTGTGAAAATGAACCAGAAGTCACTGTCCCCAAACTCACGGTCCAGTGGAGGAGGCAGCAGAGAGGCATGCATAGCTATGAGCCAGGACAGGAAGAGCAGGGCACCCGAGACAGCCACCTGTGGATGCAGGCAGCTCGACTCTCAGGGTGTTGCGACAAGTGCCCCTTCGCAAACCAGGCAGTGGTGTGGGAGCTATAGGGGACTCTTCGATTTTCACTTTGAATTTTCTGAATGTGTGAACTCAATTAACATCTGGGATCAGATTAGAGATTCAGTGATGATAAGCAGCATTTCCCTCCCAGTTCCTGTTTGCACCCATCTAGGCTGGTTTTCCTACACCCTCCTCATCGTGGAGATTCAAAATTGGAATCAGAGCAAACAGACAAAAAAGTACCGACCTGTAGACTAATTAATGAAAGGCCTGGACAAATTACAATTCTATTTATTGCTCAATTATAGTAATTATTTCATCCATGTTTTTAGTACAATTATCTCCCCTTTCTCTGCATGGTTTCTGATTCCTCCTTTAACTACCCACTTTACTTGTGTATTGGTATTTTTCTTTGTCATTACGTATACTTTAAAGAAAACAGACGAGATATTAAAATACAAAGAAATGCTGACCTGCAGAACACCAACTCTGACAAGTGCCTCAGAGGCCATTTCCTTTCACATGTGAGTAAACTGAGACCTGAAAGGCAAAAGGACTTGCCCAAGGGGACAGATGCCTGCAGCGGGGACTTGGGCTTTCAGGATCCAGCTGACACTGAGATCTCATGGAAAGTTCATATTCATGAAGTATGCATTTTGGTTTTGTAGTGTCTAATAAACAACATCCATGAAAGGATACCATGGAAGCTACACAAACATACAATGACTTCTCTTTAAGGTCTGAATCTCTAGTAGCTATTTTTCTGTTACATGTTTGGCTGGCTCCCTTCAAGACACATTAAACGTTTATGGAAGAGAACCACCGGTGAGTGGAGTTTTCTTTCTCTTTTCCTATTCAAAATCAATTTTCATGTCTAAATTTAGAGGAGTGACAGGTGGCACATGACAGTTCCTCTGGATTTCTTTCCCTGAAGAGGCAAAACAGCACACGAGAAGAAAATAGGGCTCTGAGGAAAGAAGCCCGAGGTTTCATGCTGGCTCTGACCGCATCTGACCTTGGGCAAGTTGTCCAAACTTGGTACCTCAGTTTCTGTATCTGAACAAAAGGTCCATGCTAAGGGCCCCTGGAGAGGGCTGTTGTTAGGATTGAATGCGGATATTCACGGCATGGTACATGCCATGGCACATACAGAGTGAGGGGTCGATGCACAGTCTTACAAAAGGCTTTCAGGGGAACTTACAGGAATGTGACGTATAGCAAATTCTTTGCTTCTAGAGGACAAGGGTAAATTTGATTTCCGACCACTCCAGCTGAGCAAACAGGGTGAAGATTATGTTTATTCAGAGAATTCGAGGCCAATATTGAAAAGCTACATTGAATCGGGGCTTCCTGTCTTAAATTATTTCTGCCGCTAGGGTGCTGTTCATCCTCACAGTAACTCGTTTAATCCTCTCAACAATCCTGTGAAGTTGCTACTCATATTCTCATTTTACAAATGGAGGAAGTAAAGCTCAGAGAGTTGAGGTGCATGGCTCAGAGCAGTGTCAGGGGAGCCATGGTTAGAACTCGGATCTTCTGATGATTCTGCTCTACAGTGTGGTGCCAAGAAGATGCTCCTGTTCTCCCAAACCCAGTGTCATCGCCCAAGCCACCGTACAGGCTGGCTCTGTAGCAATGGAAATTCCACAAATATGGAAAGATTTTTTACTCCTTAAAAGAAATAAGATTCCTTTTGTGCTGCCCAGAGACAGGGAATCCAGGAACTCACATTTGCACTGTGGGGTAAGCACTCAGAAGTGAGCTCTGAGGCAGGAGCACAGTCACCCCAGTTCCCTACCCCACAGCCCAGTGACAATCAGCACTGCCTCTTTGCAGATGAGCTTATGGCTTGAGATTTTCACTTTGAATGGAAATGGGGGAAGAAGAGGGGCTCAGTATCCTGAAGCTAAATATCACCTACTTTCCTACCTTTCCTTTTATTATTAGTTGGGGCCACATTGATTGCTATACTTATATTTTGTATGAATGAATGAATGAATGTATGTGCATATATATGTGTATATATATTAATGTACTTTTTCTGAGTATTGTCACATATGATCAATATTAAAAATTTATAAATTATAGAAATATAAAAAGTAGGAAAACATTACTTATCAACTCAATGCCCTTTCAAATTTAGATCAGGTTTATATTATGATATAAAAAAGGAAAATAACTAGTTTTTATTGCCCTTACTAGCTATTAAACCACTAATTGACATTAAATCTATGATATCACACTCAATCCCTTAAGCAGCAATGGAAGGTAGGTGATGACATCCCCATTTTTATAGGTGTGGGAATTGGCAACTTTGTCAAGCTAACAATAAATGGCAAGGCTAGGACTCCAACTCTGACTCAAACACCTGCAGCTTTAACCATGAGACCCTACTGTTCCTCTTGGGGGTGCTAAGAGTATTGGGTTTGAAGTCAGAGAAATCTCTTACCAGCTGTATGCGCTTGTGTGAATTATTAAATCTCTCTTAGCCTCTACTACTTTATCATTTAATTAAGGATAGAATCTGTTGCCTTAAAATAATTTTATCATAGACACAGATTTAAAAATAAAAAAGATGGACAAAGTATTAAATGTAAGTGACATTACTTTGGAGGAAAGAGAGTGTTATTTTGTGGTTAGTAATGCTGTGGTTGGATTGAGAGGACCTGTCTATGCTGGGTGAGTGACCAGCTAGGGCGGACAGAGTGGCATGGAAGCAGTGCTTCCCAACTCGTCCCCACTGAATCAGATCCTCCCTGGTACCAGAAGAGGAGGAGGAAGTCCCTGGAAATGTAAAACATGCAGCAGCAAACTGTGACAGTCTCAGACACAGACAGTGCAGTGTGGTATGTGGATCAAAGTGAGCACATCTGCAAATAAACATGGGAAAATTGGACCCATAATCCTTGCTGTTATGATTACGGTGCTGCGTGTATGGTAACTGCTCTTAATTACCACGTGCTGTTCTTTTCATACCTTGGAAATGGACCGAAGGGGCCACAAAATGTATTTCAAAAGGCCAGTAATATGTGGAGAGAATAGAAACCTCCTTTATCTTTGTGCAAAGAGGCCTGCATTTCACAATTCTGGTAAGAGTGAAAAGACGATTCTTCCAAAGTGAAATTCTGGTTAGAAAATGAACAAGATCTGTTTGTTGTGTGTGTGTGTGAGTGTATATGGGAGAGAAAGGAAAATAAGGTAGCAGGAATATCCAACTTGCCTGATTCTTTTTCTGCACCAAAGAATAATGAAGGGGGATCCCACAGGTAAAGCCCTACACTTGTGGAAGGCAACAGCTTTGTCTAGATTTCATTTTGGAAGGAAATGACGGGGCCAAGTGTTGATGTTCTGTAAAGTGTTGGCAGAATGACAAAGGGACAATGGCTCCCTAAGGTGTTCTGTGTTCTATGGGACATTCCAAGAAAAGAGGGTTTTATGGCCATAAAAGTTTGGAAAATAAATATATTGCTCAACCAAAAGACTCAATGCATTAGTTTCTTTAGACCTTTGGGAGGTCTTGCAATGAAGAAACCAGTTTGTTTGTTTATTTCTACTTTTTAGATATATTTGGTCCAAACATAACTTTTTTTCTTTTCTTTACAACTGATATACTTCAGGCAATGTTGATGTATAGGATTTATATCACAGTCCCAGGAATTAGGACCTCTGAAGTTTGGACCTGGCTTTGATACTGACTTGCTTTGTGATCCTTGGCAAGACGTCCTTTGTCTCAGTTTACTCATCTGGTAAATAGGGACAGTCCTTTTGGCTCAACTTACAACAGACAGCTGCTCTGCACATAAAATGTGATCACTGAATACATCCTCACTTTCAGTAGTTGGAGATAATATATTAATTGTTATGATGAATATTTGTGTATCCTCAAAATTCATATATTGAAACCTAACCCACAAAGTGACAATATTAAGAGGTGGGGCCTTTAGAAGGTAGTTAGATTGTCAATGGGATTAGAGTCCTTGTAAAAGAGGTTTGAGGCAGGCTACTTGCCTCTTCTGACGGGTGAGGACATAGCTGGAAGGTGCCAGCTATGAAGCAGAAAACCAGACTTCGCCAGACACTGAATTCGAAGTGCCTTGACTTGGACCTTCTAGCCTAGAACTGTGAGCAATACATTTCTGTTACTTGTAAGTTACCCAGTCTAAGGTGTTCAGCAGCCAGAACAGACGGAGAGCCCTCTCCTTCTGCTTTCCCATTCTGCAGGGACTCTGGGTGCAGACAGCACTGCCGTCAGAGTGGCCTTGCCAGCAGAGAAAAGCTTCTTGCACAGGTGCACACAGTGCTGAGAGCACCTGGGAACCCACGGCAGGATGAGGCTGTGATCAGCCCCTCTCGCTGGGGGGAGGAGAGCCCCCGCATCCCAGCCAACTTGGTGCCAGCACCTGGAGATGACACCTGGCCACCCCAAAGACAAGCCCACCCGCCTCTTCTCATACTCGTGCAACCCCCTGAAGACTCCAAGGCAGGTCTTCCTAACACTCACTTATAGAGGGGGGAACTGAGGCACAGAGAAGTTAAATGACTTGTCCCAGGTCACATGGCTATTAAGTGACAAGACTGGGGTTCAAATCCCAAGTTATCTGACTGTAGAGCCTCAGGCTTCTGGTGCTTCTGCTGTGCTGCTTTACTAGACTAATGTCATCGGGCGACTGTCAAGGATCATCAACAGCTTTTAAGGACCTAAGAATTTTGAAAAAAATTAAAAAGATCCAAAATGCATTTCTCCTCAGAAGTCTGGGAGGAATATGCCCTCTGGGCCTGGACAATGAATGAGTGAGTGAAAGAGTGAATGAATGGAGTGAGCCAGTAAATTTATTCCCTCGATCACAAGTAGAACCATGATCCACAGCCTCCTTGTGCTGCTCACCCCCTGCACACCTCGCTCAGGAGGGGGTTCTGGCGATCTCCTCCCTGGGTGTGTGCCAGCCCTGCCCCTTCTTCAGAGTGTAGCGGGAGAGCCTTAGTCAGGGAGTTGGAAACAAGTCTCTCAGGCTTCCAGAGCTTGAGGGGCCCCCACTCTAACAAGGAGGGAGAAGCACCTTTAGGGCTGTCAGGAGGCTCAAAGGAGGTGCCGGGTCCTGCAGCCGCTTGGTGAGCAGGAGGTGCAGCTTCAGGGGCGGCTTTGGAGTGATGACGGCTCTACATCTGTCCACAGCCAGGGCCCCCGGCAGCCCCTGAGCTTGGAGACCCACCGGGTCAGGCCATGTCCCCAGAAGACACAGGGGACGCCAAGGGCCATTCAGACTATAACGCCAGGCTAGGTAAAGAGAGACCATTTTGCTTCCTATGTGCTTTCGGCTTGTTCTGTCTTAAAAGTGTGGATTTAACCTGCTGTTTGCTCACACGGCTGCAGTACACAAGATTAGAAAAACGACCTCGAGGAAAAACAGATCAGGAGTCAGGAACAGGCCAACCAAAGACAGCTGATGACAAGATCCTCAGGATGACCTATTGTTTGCTGTCAACCCTCGAGCAAGTCATGTTGACTTGCACAGAGCTTGCTTTCTGCCACCACCACCCTCCACCCCCTTCCTTTTATAAATTGCTGGTCTTTGAGACACTAGTCTGCCATCTCCTCGGGCAGCTGGCACTGGAATAAACCACCTTTTCCTTCACCAACGCTGGCCTCTCCTACCTGCGCTGGCAACCGTCTGTCTATGTCTAAAGAAGAACAAAACCAACAGCGTTTCCTTTCAAGGGGGATCATCTCCTACGCTGAGCACAGCCTGGCGGGACAGTTAACCAGATGGTCTGTTTCTGGCATTGGAATTCTAGAGCAGAAGGACAGGAAGTGAGTGAGCCCTCACTCATCCTCTCAGAGTACCCTGAGAGAACTCAGCCCTCAGAGTTCCTTGGTTCCCTTCTGTATTTGTTTCCTGGGGCTGCCTTAACGAATTACCAGAAACTAAGGGCCTTAAACAACAGAAATTTTATCATCTCACAGTTCTGGAGGCTGGAAGTCTGACATCAACGTGCCAGGAGGGCTGGTTTCTTTCAAGGTCTCTCTGCTTGGCTTGTAGATGGCTTCATGTTCACGTGACATTCTCTCTGTATTTATGAGTCTGTCTCTAAATTTCTGCTTTTTATAAGGACACCAGTCATATTGGATTAGGGCCTCCCCTAATGACCTCATCTTAACTGATTATACCTTCAACAGCCTTGTTTCCAATTAAGGTTACATTCTGAGCTACTGGGGTTAAGACTTTAACATATGATTTGGGGGGACACAGTTCAACTCATAACACCCTCCTTTCCCATTCCACTTCCCCTGCCTCCCTGTCACTTCCTCGTATCTTCTCAATAAATCCCTTTTCATTTTAAGTTCTCCAAAGTCTATTTCTGTTGCTGGCAACTCAAGAACTCTGACCAAACATGGGCTCCCATCAGCCAGAGGGAGGGCCCTGCCTTCAGACACAGTCCTGACTTCCTGGCCAGAGCTCAGACTGCTGAAGGACATCTCCACCTCAGACGCTACCTCCATCTGTGAGGTTCCCTTAAAGGAATCAGGGTGAGTCATCAGGCAACAGCCCACCCAGGGCGTCGTTGGCTCAATCGCACAGGGGAGCCCTAGAGACATTGGAAGTCAGCCTCAGAGCTGGCTCAGTCAGGGGCTAGGGAGCTGGAGTGTTCATACCCCAAACCAGACACCACTGGTTAAGGGCTTGGGCAAGGGAGGTGTGAAAATTCCCAGGCAGCCTAGAGCAGTCCTCCAACAAAGAGACATATGTGCTGGCTCCGGAATGGAAGCTCATGGAATGTTAAGGAAGCAGTCAGAGGGGAAACAAGCAGAGCTCTGAGAGTCTGCCACAATCTTCTAAATTCCCAGTCTCACTTCCTGCAACAAACCTACTGTGTGCTCTCCTGATTTGACCTATATGAGGCTGGCTCAGCTGGGCCGGGGCCCAGATACCCAGTACAACTCTAGTTGCCTCTGCCCCTTGGGCCTGGGCCCCGTCTAACCGCAGCAGTGTTGCTGCCCCACCTGACAGGACCTGGTGGCCCCCCCTTCCACCCCTCCCCCCACCCCTCCCCGCCCCCACCAAGTGGGACACACAGACTGTCCTGAGTGGTGTTGCCCATTAATAACAGCAGCCAAAATGTATGACCACTGTCCCAAGCACTTTCCATACCTCATCTCATTTAATGTTTATAGCAGCCATATGACACAGGTGTGTTATTAATCTCATCCTCAGATGAGGCCCTGAGAGGTTTAATAACTAACTCAAGGTCATGCTGCTAGAAAATAGCTGCTTGAACTACCTTATAAAGCGATGATTCTGCTACTTGGTGAGTGCCGTCACCAAACCTCATCTAAATGTGGGGGCTCCAGGCCTTGAAATTCTTGGGGTGTCAATACCGAGGAAATTTCCCCTTCTTGGCACCTGTATTGCATAGGCCTCCATGTTTCCCATTTATATCTACTCGAGAGCTTTCCACGGGCAGGGCTGAAGGACACATTTGCTGGGACATCCATCCTCTCCTGCCTTGGACATCGGCGCTCCTGGTTTCCCGGCTGGCAGACGGCAGATCACAGGACTTCTTTGCCTCCACAATCACATGAGCCAATCCCTTGTAATAAATCTCTTTCTGTATATCTGTATCTATCCTGTCGGTTCTGTTTCTCTGGAGAACCCTGGCTTATGTAGACCATAGCACGTTTCACTTCAGGGTGCTCACAGGCCCAGGCAGGCAGTGGCTTCTGCCCCTCAAAGGCCTTTCCTGAAAGGGTTGGCTGGGGAGGGGGCCCTTTGGGGAGTTTTGTTACGTGCCGTGGGCCGTATCTACTTCCCCACTGTAAACGGCTGTGCACAGCATGACTCTAGGAGGTCCTGTCTTTTACCACACACCCTTGGCCATGTGCCTAGTACCCCCGGAGTTGTAGGGCTGCGTACAGTTTGCATAGCTGTGTAGGGCAGCCCTGCCCCCACCTGCACATTGTTAGTGTCCCATCCCCCCACACTGCTCAGGCCCCGTGCACTGGCTGTGTGGCGGGGAATCTTTGATGCCTTCCTCTTCCTCATCCTCCAGAGTCAATCAATGCTCAAGTCCCATCAAAGTCCTTTCTCCTAACTCCCTCCTTGCCCCACCCACATTAATCACTTCCTTTGATTCCTGCTTCTGTAAGCACCATCCAAACCTCCTGGGCTCCCACCTGGATGACTGCAGCAGCATCTGAACTGGCTGTCCTACCTCCAGTCTCATCCCTTCCATTCATTCATTATCCAACGTGCATTTACTAAGCACCTACCATGTGTCCAGCACTCCGCCAGGCACTGCAGAAGCAAAGAAATAGGACAGACACACACATGCAGTTTCATGTTCCAAGTATTCACTTTCTACATCTGCACACACACCTTCTAAGGAGGTTTCTAAGTTCCCATTCTCGACCCTTAGGACTTTTGTTAGATCAAGCAGGGTGATGCCAGAGAAGCAAAATGGAAGAAGCCAGGAGAAAACACAAACAAAACAAGCAACAAGCCTAGAGAGGCCAGATTGCTTTATATCAGAAAAGGCAGAACAAGTTAGAGAGTTAGCAAGCCTTGAGTTTAATGGCAAATGTTTTGGGAGTTTGGGGAAGAAAACTGTGGAGAAAGGGGCAGCTGCCCTGCAGTAGAGACTTTCAGGAGGTAGGTTTTTTAGAAGTTTAATCTCTTCAAAAAACTTCAATAGAGGTTTTTTTTTAAAAAAAAAATTACATCAGACTGATGTTTTAAAAAATGTGACCTGGTGCTTGCATGGGCCATGATGTGACCCAGGCTATGGAGGAATAAAACACGGTTCTTCATTAAGAGCCCAGTGTCATTGGCAGAGACCGCTGTATTAACAAAATAATCCCAATGCATGCTACTCAGACTTCACTCTCTTTGCATAATTAATGTCCTGCTTTTCAAAGCCTCCCACGGCCTACTATTACCTGTAGGAGAAAGTCCCAAATGCTTAGCCTGGCGATCGTTCATCCACTCACTCCGCCAGACCCCTCGTGCAGTCTCCGAAATCCATTGACTAGCCACCTGCTGGTTTTTACATGTCCTAGGTCTCGGGTTTGCATCTGGAAAAGGGACCTAATACCTGTTTATTGGATTTGAAATTAAAAATAGGGAAAGATACATGGACATAGCCCATAATAGTGTTTGACACAGAGGAGGCTCTCAATAAAAAACCTATGCCTTCCAGAAGCAAAGCAGACCTTCTATGCGCCTGGCGTGTGCCAGAAAGTCTGCTCTGCAAATGCATGGGATGCCCGGTGCAGCGGCCTGGTCCCACCCTCCGAGTGTACAATCTGTCCCCAGTTCGCCCCACACACGCCTTCCTCTCGTCCTGTTCCATTCTCCCCATTCTGATTCTGCTACATTACCCCAAGCAGATATGACTTTTACAGGTAATTCAAACAACAGGAATGGAATTTTGTGTTCCTGTAACTGAACATAACTTTGCTCTTATCCTCATTTCTGTGCCAAGAGCCATTTCATCACAGTCTTAATGATTTCCTTCTTTCCCACCGGCTGGTAGGACTTCCATTGCTCTCCTTCCTCAGAGACGCGAAGACTGCTTGTCTAGCATCATCCCCACCCCGCCACTCCCATTTTATTTGCTCTATGTGTGTGGCAGGGGTTGGCACACTTTTCCTATAAAAGGCCAGATAGTAAATATTTTGGGTTTTGTGGGACATTCTGTCTTTGTGGCAACTACTCAACTCTGCCATTGTGGCTGAAGGCGGCCTGCACGCCACGTAGACGAATGCGTGTGGCTGTGTGCCAAGAAATCCCTGTTTACAGCAGGTCGTGGGCCCTGGCTTGCTGACCCCTGGCTTGTGGGATAAACACTATGATCTCAGTCCTGGAGGCTTTAGCTTTTTGTACTTAGAGCCAAGCCTTTAAAATCCACAAGACCTTTTTCCCCTCAAGCCTCACTCACAGCTTTTATTTGTTATTCATTAGTGTCCATTAGTTATTAGTTATTGGCTCTTTGATAGAAATTTATGAAAGTCTCCTTAACGGCCCAGAGCCAAGAATCTGACTCTTCGTTCTTTGTCCCTGAAATCTGCTCATGGTGGCAGGAGGGTCCTGTGTGTAAGGAAGCCTGGGAAATCACCATCGTTCTCGCAAATCTTATCCCACTGCAGCAGTGGTTCTCAGAGTGAGCTCCAGGCCACAGCACCAGCTCTCCCTGGGGGAACGTTAGAAATGCAGATTCTTGGGCCCCACCCCAGGCCTTCTGGAGGGAGACTCTGGGCAAAGCCAGCAATCCGTGTTTTCACAATCCCATCTGTGGGGAATCCTGGTGCCCTGTGGAGGCTGGAGCACTGTGCCTCGTTTTTTCCTGCTTCCATGTGTTTGTCCGTGCTATTTCCTCCTCCCAGAAGGCTTCTCATGGTCTCTGTCGTCCTCCTTCAAACAGTCTACCCCTACAGCTCATCTAAAAATTGCGTACTGCCATGTGGCACAGCCCATGTGATCGCCATTTACTTCTTTTCCTTTTAACTTTGTGCACGTGAACGTTTTGTCTCTGTGAGGGATCAGGAAGCATTTTCCAACAAAGCACCACCTCTTACATCTTTGCAGCTCTCACAGCACCTAGCAAACTTCCTATCTCAGTTCGTTTTCCTAGAAGGCATTGTAAGACAGGATCGCAGAGCCAGTGGCGTTTTGAGACAGTGCCCTAAGGAAATCCTTGGAAGGGAGTGGGGGGAGCAGAGAACAGGGAAGGGGAAAACGCGAGCAAGGAAGCAGCTCAGGAAGCAGCTCGGGTCCATGCTGGCCTTGATTTTGAGGCACAGAAGCCACACCTTGTCTGAGGCAGAGGGTTTGCATTCTGTGCTTCGTGTTGGTCAGTCTTGGGCTACGAGCCCCATCCTGAATGTGCCCCTTTTGGGAAAGGGGCGCCCACAGGCTGAGAGCCATCGCAGACACCACAGCAGGTCAGCCCCGGGACAGGCACCCTGACCTCAGAAAGGGGATCTGGGCAGGGCTGTAACACTGTCTCTGTCTCATACAAAGTGGGTATTCAGTAAATATTGGGTGATCAATTGATTCTTTCTACCCTCCCTTCCTGGTCTATATAAGAGACTCCTACTATTAAAAAACACCACTCTCATCCTCAGAAAGCATTTCACAGACACACAGCTGAAGAAATACCAAATGCACTTTGTGAACTGGGATGGGGTAGCCTGGAGACTCCATGCCTCCCTATATATGGGGGTGAGTGTGGACCTGGAGGTGTAGAAGGAGAAAATGTACCATCTGGAACCACTGAGAAGCAGGAGGAAAAGTTACAGCCCCAAGTACCACAAGCATCCTTGGATAAAGCCAATTTCTGTGTCTCATCTGGAGGATGAGTCATTTCCCACTTTCTTCCCCTCATCCTCTCCGATGTCCAAGGCAACCAAGGAGGCTATCCAGATGGCGCACCCACGACTGGGTCTTCTATCATGTTCCGGAGGATCCATTAGTCACCACCAGGAGTATGAAGACCAAATCAAGAGGCAACATGGCAGAGAAAGAGAGAGGGAGGGAGAGGCCCACCTGCTGCTGGGCAAGCACAGAAGCGCCTGTGGACTCACAGATGGTGTGTCATTCCAGACCTCCTCTGAGGACCCAGCATAGGGACGGGCCAGGTGTGTTAAACACTCCCGGGCTGTGATCCACAGCCCTGGCTGCTCACTGGAGTCACCTGGGGAGCTTTAAAAAATACTGATGTCCAGGCCCTGGCCCTGAGATTCTGCCTTAAGTGGTGCATGGGAGCCTGGGGAGGAATATTTCTTTTTTTAAAGCTCCCTGGCTGGTTTCAATGCACATTTTGTGTTGAAGAACACTCTGGAAGCACTTGCAATTTATTTGAACTACAGTCAAGGTTTATTGCCTTTCCCAAAGTATCTATTATCTATCTGCCCAGTCCTGTGTTTGGCACTGCAGAGAAAACAAAGCAATCGAAACCGGAAAGAGCAAAAGATCTGGGGAGTGAAGAGGTTTGCGTTCAAAGTCCGACTCTGCCACTTGCCAGCTATGTGACTTTGGGGAAGCCAAGTCCTTGAGGGGGTGGCATTGTGAAGCAGGACCAGGGCTGAGGGCCCTCTGTCCCAATCCCTCCATCCTTGTGGTTCACTTGTTGTGTCACCTTGAGCAAGTCACACTCCAGGCTTCTGTTTTTCTGTGGATAAGAGGAAAGGGTGACCTAGATCACATGTTTACAGACTTGATTCCGAGAGCCAGGACCCTCATGGGGGAGGAAGGGCCAAAACGGATGGAGATGAGTATTTTTAGGGAGCCCTGCCTTCTTCTGGGAAATCCCTGCAGTCATTCAAGAGGTCCTGTTTGAAGCCCACTGGGCTGGAAGATGTGGTCCCAATCCCCTTGCTGTGAAATCCTGTGATCCTGTCTCTCTCTTGTTCTGGACAACCCCCCCTAGTGGTACTTTCTGCACTGAGGAGCTTACTGAATACTTTCAGATGACAAGTGGGAATAGTTTCTGGATCGTGTCCACAAGACACATTTTCCTCCTGAGTGCACTGCTACTTCCTCCGCCCTGACTTCCTCTTGCATTCTATCACCGATTCGTTCTACTTGGCGAGTTTGTCTTAATTTCCCATCCTCTCTGCCAAGTTTCTCTTTCCTTGTAGGATGAGCTGGCCTTGAAGACAATGATGCATATGTTGGCCAGGCGTGGTGGCTCACGCCTGTAATCCTAGCACTGTGGGAGGCCGAGGTGGGCGGATCGTTTGAGCTCAGGAGTTTGAGACCAGCCTGAACAAGAGTGAGATCCCACCTCTACTAAAAATAGAAAAATTAGCCAGATGTGGTGGACCATGCCTGTAATCCCAGCTACTGAGGAGGCTGAGACAGGTGTATCACCTGAGCCTAGGAGTTTGAGGTTGCTGTGAGCGACCTCAAACTAAGATGATGCCACTGCATTCTATTCAGGGCAACAGAGTAAGACTCCGTCTAAATAAAAAAGAAAAGAAAAGAAAAAAAAAGATACATATGTCTACTGGGAATTCTAGAAAGGGGGGACTTCCCAAAGTATGCATTCCTGTAATTTCCATGACTCAGCCCGGTCTGGGAGAGTGATATCTATTCCAGCAGTTGAGCTTGCTCCAGACTGCATTAAAAGGAGGAGGAGGCAGAGTGTTTTCTAATCAATATGGCTTTGTTAAAATTTTATACCTTGCAAGCTGTTACAGGGCCTAAATCAAAAGCAGGGCCCACATTGGCCACAGGGGCCAATAAGTGTTGTCTCCTCCAGCTCGTCTGTGTCAGTTCAAGTCTTCTGAGAAGCAGACGCCCAAGTGGAATTAGATGTGCCGGAGACACATGGAGGGAAGTAGCTGTCAAGGATAAAGGGGAGGGATTAGGAGGAGGCTCTGGGATCTGTGAAAGGAGAGTGGGGAGGGCCGTGCGGGATAGGAATCACCTCAGACCGCAGGGACGCTCTGGCAAAGTCTCAGCAGGCAGTGAGGAGTCCCCAGACAAAGGCTGCCTGTTGGAGGAGTCCCACATTGAGCAGGAACACCCAGCTCTAGGACCCTCTGTCGTGCTAAGTCATTGGCTGGAGCAGCCGTAGGAAAGCATGGTCCTGATGTGGTGGCCACTGTGGGACAAAGGCCTGTGTCTGAAGGCTGTCAGTTACCTGTGCTCTGGCAGGAGGTTGGAGGGGGGCTCTTCCTTCCCTGCCTTGCCTCCACTCTTGGTTCAGCTGGTGTAGATTTCACCCGAAGGCCCCCAAGAAATTGCAGCATGCTTGTCATGGGTAATACAGACTCTGTTGGAAGGTACCCACCGCGCTGGCTCTGGGTGTAGCTGGAGATGGTAGCTGATTAGGTGGCAGAATTTGAGGACCCTGGAAGTGCCCAACCCCTTTGGAATATTCCCACCCTCATTAGACCTGCTATTGGACTTTTCAGTCATTTTACAGGGTTAGGGCTCTTTGGAAATGTAGACATAATGATAGTAGCCTTCACACTGAAGAACACGTTTCCATTTAAATCCATCGACATTTCATCAGATCAGGACAGCAGCTCTGGAAGGAAGCCTGGGAAGTTATAAATTTCTCCCACTTACAGATGAGAGCTGGATTAAGGGCAAAGTGCTGACCTCCTCCATTCATTCAACAGATGTTTACTGAGCACCTAATTATTTCAAGTTTTAAGCATTAAGAATGCAGCTATGTCTTTTTGACGGACAAAATCCCTGCCCTCAGGAAGCTTATACTGCTGTTCGGGGAGAGAGGTGATAAACATATACAGGGACTAATTTCAGACAGTGGTAAATGCTATCAAGAAAATAATAAGATAGAGCAATAGGATAAAACGTGACAGGGAGAGGTAGAGAGAAAGGCCCCCCAGGGTGCTGAGGGGAGGCTTCTTAGAGGCATGAGTTTGCTCTGCATCCTGGACGAGGAGGACATGCCAGCCACGGAAAGATCTGGGCACAGAGCAGGGTGGGTGGGGAGAACCATCAGCCCTGTGGCAGGAACGAGCTGAGCTTAGGGCTCAAGAGGGCAGGTGGAGACTCAGGGGAACAGGGCCAGGAGATGGGTGGAGAACTGGCAGGAGCTTTGTAGTGAGTTTGGATTTTTATTCTAATTTCAATGGAAACCAAGCCATGAGAGACGCTACTGCAGCTCTGAGAGGTTACTGAGGTGGGAGAGAACTCCGTAAGGGCGAAGCCTGCCAGCTGGCATCTTGTAGTTCCGATAAGCTTCTGCACGGGGCACAGGACCCATCTTCTAGAGGTGCCTCCAGGTACAAAGACAACCTGGAACCACATTGTTAGGAGGGTGGTGGCTTCACCCGGGGACTCGTCCCAGGGGAGAGGAGAGCAGAGGAGGAGCTCTAAACTAGCCGAGACTCCTCCTCCTCCCTCCCTGCAGAGCACTCAGCCTCTCCCTCAAAATCGTGGTTCTTAGCCTTGGCTCACAGGAGGATCATTTGGGAAGCGTTAAAAAAAAAATACTGAGGGCTGGATCCTGCCCTAGTGATTCTAACTTAATTGGTCTGGGTTGAGAGACTAAATATACAAACGGACAACAGTCATGCCATATATAAAAATAGAGCTATGACCCACAATCTGCAGCAACCAGTCCAGGAAACCCAACCATAGCCTCTGGAGCAGCTGGCCCCAAACACTCAGGACTTAATCAATAACTGCCAGCTGCCCTGAGTTTGGACCCTGCTTCCAATGTGGGACCAACAGGGGGAGTCAAATATGCACTCCTGACTGAGCCAGTAGGACGCCCACGCTAGGTGTCTACCCACAGCTTCCCCCGTGAGCAACCCCCAGTCAGGGTGCACCTGGAGCCTTCCCTCCTCTCCACGTAGAGCCTTCGCGCTCCTCTGCCTGCCTCTGAGTCTCTGCCAAATGCAGGTGACCACTCTTCCTCCAGTCAGCTGTGGCTAAGGGGTGAGGTCCCATTTTGCAAATGTGGTACCTGGTGGCCCACCTTGGATGGAAGAGGGAACAGTTTCCAGAGAAAGGGAGGATCTGTAATGCACAGACTGGGCAGAGACCTCAGAAATCCTTGACCATAGCCTTGTAAGCCACAGCGGGAAGTCCGGACTTTACCCTACAGGCAAAAGGAGGCACAGAAAGGAAGGCCAGGACCGGACTCGTCATTAGAAATGTAGCCCACACAGAGGACGGATCACGACGGTGACAGCCTGCAGGCTGGGAGGCCGATGGGGAAAGTGTCAAAATAACCAGGCCACGAAACGATGAGACCCAGGGAGGACAAAGGCAGTGAGACGGAGAGGCATTTGAAGGGTGGAAGCTAGGACTTGGTGACTGATCGCAAGTGAGGACTGAGGGTGGGGGAGCCGTGTTTCCTGCCAGTGTGACGGGGTGGACAGCGATGTTGCTAAGTGGGACAGGGCTAGGACAGAAAAAGTGTGGGGAGGAGCATAGAAGATGGTGCGGGGCAAAGTGAGGCGAGTTTAGAGCCCACCAGCTTGAGAAGTGACCACATGAAGAACTGATGGATCCCATCCCCTGTTCCTTTCCCCCGAGGCACAAGCTTCATTGCCAATAAAGGAGAATGGGATAGCATTATAAAATTATTCTCATCCTTCTTGTTGGTAATTGTGAAATCAGGAGGAAGCTGAATCTAGAAGACAGTGGGGGGAGTGCTTTGGAGTCAGTCAGATAATGTGTGTGCCAGTCAGCTGTGTGACCTTGAGAAAATTACTCAACCTCTCTGAGTTTCGATTTCCTTATTGGTGAAATGGTATACCAGGGTGACCTTATAGAGTTATTATGAAGGTTAAGTGTGGTAATATTTGCAGAGTCTTTACAATATAAAAAGCCCTTAGTAAGTGGTCATTAAGATCATTATTGTTTCTCCATCACACAGATTGGGTCTTTGCTCTGTGCCAGGCAGAAATGCTGCATCCACAGTCTTAGGTCTGAAGCTGGGTTTCCCTGAGAACCAAACCCATCAACTCCCTGAGTGTCTTCTAAAATGGTTAATCGAACTTATTAATTAACTGGACTCCTCTCTACCATAGCAATTGAATCCTAAATGGATTCAAACTTTGGGTTAGAACTAGCAATCAAGTGTCTCTGAACTAACGGACAAATTTGACTCTGTAGTGCATAGAGTTGACAGTGAAAGTAATGACACTAGTCATTTATTGGCTGCTTACTGCGTGTTGGGCACTATTCTAAGGGCTTTACAGAGTATTAACTCAAAAAATTCTCACGAATAATCCTACAAGTCGATGCTATTGGTATCACCCTCGTTTTACAGATGAGAAAACCGAGGCTGAGAGATGTGAAGTCACCTGCCGAGATTATACAGCTGGTATGCAGCGGAGTCGAGATTGTGCCTGGGGAGTCTGCTCCAGAGCCCACAGTCTCACCCAGTCTCAAACACTGCATAATTCACTCTTATTTTTCATCGTTCTTCCGGACTACATCCCGCTGTTCCACTGAACTTTGATTATCAAGTTGTCTCAACCCAACATGAGGTATGTTGGAAATAATTTATTTGGGACTGATTTCTTCTTTAAAATAAATTAGAGCAGTTAGCTCTTTCAATCACCTTCGCTTGTATCCAGATGTTCTCTTTTAAGGAGGAAAGTGACTCCTACTAAGGGAGCAAAGATAGTGTCATCATCCATTGGGGCTGCTGTAACAAAATACCTTAGACTGGGTAATTTATAAACAGTAGAAATGCATTGCTTACAGTTCTGGTGGCTGGGAAGTCCAAGATCAAGGTGCTGGCAGATTCGTGTGTGATGAGGACTATTTCTCATAGATGACGCCTTCTATGTGTCCTGAAACAGTGGAAGGGGGGAGGGGCAAAAAAGCTTTTATATAAGGGCACTAATTCCCGTCATGAGGGCTCCATCCTGCAACCAAATCACCTCCCAAATGTCTCACCTTCTAACACCACAGCCCTGGGGATTAAGTTTCAACATATGAATTTTGGGGAGACACAAACATTCAGAACTTCACAAATAGTCATGACAATTGTGAGTTGTCATGGTATTTTATTTTCTGTCATAATTTGGGGGAATGTGGTTGTCAAAAATCTGAACATGCCCACGGGACGGTATCCTTCAGGTGGAGATCACCTACCATGGTTGTCTCAGTAGACAATCTCAGAAATGTTCGATTAGATCAAGATTCTTAACCTTCAAGGGGTCAAGGATTCCCTTAAGAATCTAAAGAAAACCACTGACTGTCTCCTCATAAAATGCACAAGCACGACTCTAAATAAAATCCCACGTAGTTGGGGTGGGGCACGGATCTCCTGAAACCCATTCCTGACCCCAAGTTAAGAATCTCTGCCAAAGAAGATAGGCTAGGCACATACTTTAATCATCCCTCCAAATTCAGTCTTGGCTTATTAATTTATAATGTAACTCCCTGGGAATCTCTCCATAGTATTGAGTTCATTTTGTTCACTTATAGTGCTCTGCCCTTGAAACACTTGTGAGATTAACTGCAGAGAACGATTCAGATGTGGGGCACCATGTCTCATGTGGCACTATGTCAGGAGTTATGCCCTGTCTTGCCCGTCTAGGCTGCAGAATAAAGTCGTAGCTCTTCGAAAATTCAAATCAAATGACTCTAAGCTCTCATCCTGATTATAATGGAAACTCTGCTTTTAAAAAATTTTTTACACTTATTTATTTATTTAGTTATCCATTACTTTTTTCTTTTTTCGAAATGAGATCTCACTATGTTGCTCAGGCTGGTCTAGAACTTCTGGGCTGAAGTGATCCTCCCACCTCAGCCTTCTGAGTAGCTGGGACTACAGGTATGCACCACTGCAGCCAGCTGGAAACTCTGTTCTTATTACAAGGTTCTCCCCCTCTAAACACTTTCTGAAAATCCTAAGAATGGTCGATGGTCAGTGAGGAATCCTTCTAGCTGCTTTGAAGCCCACTGCACTGCCCTCTGTGATCTAGGCACGCAATGCCTCGTGAGCCACAGCAAGTAAGCAGCTCAAGGAAGAGTTCTCTTCAAACTCCTTGGTTTGAGGAGGCACAGATATTATCCCACCCTGTGTGGTGATGGTGGTGCATGGAGGTATTGTTAAAATTTCCACTGACCAATTCTTCCAGGTAACACAGTGCTTCGTGTACTGCTCAAGTGGTGGACAGTAAGGACATTCATTGAATCAGGAACTACAGGAATGTAATTGCATGTGAACTTACACGTTCTGTAACATAAGTATATTAATTCAATGTATTTACTTATGCCTTAAAGCCACTCAGGTGATAAAGAAATATCTGTAATAGATTTCAAGCCAGCATACATGATGTGCATTCCCTCTAGCTCTTCCCAGCAGGACAATTCTAGCCCACAGATTAAGTAGGCAGAGGTCAGAGATCAGGAAAGGAAGTTTGCATCTCCATTCCACCCTTCCCCAGGGTCTGAGTTTAACAAGTGCAGTACACAAGAGTCCTGGGGATGGTACCTAACTGTTTGGCTAATGGTCTCACCCTTCGTTGTGAATTTGTTTAACTGGACAGCTATCCTCCCAAGTGTTTATAAGCCATTCACAGCTGAGAGACTGGAAAGCTTAATGGAGTATTGAGAGAAAGACTTAGACAGAGCTGGGAAACCACAGTAGAATGTTCTGGGCAGCCAGAGAGCATTGAGTATCTGGGAAGTGAGAGATGGAGAAATGAGAAAGACATCTAAGACAAACCTCATTTGATTCACAGTTAGGCCCAAGGCCCATGCTGCTCTTCCCAGATGCACCCCAGAGGGACCTAACATAATGAATGCCTGCTCCTGCATGGGTCAGATGAAACTTCTTTCCCCATGGCCTGATGTCATTTAGGTCCTGCCTGATTTCTTTTCACAGTGGACCTGTGATAAGCACTAATTTACAAAGTCATTCTTCAGTCCTTTCCAAAATAAACCACCTCAAAACTTAGTGGTTTAGAACAACCACCATAATTTTCTTGAACAACTTTTGAAGAAAGTGTTTGAACTATCTATCTACCCTGAGGCTAGAGACAAAAATATCTGTAAACATTGAATTCAAGTCAATAGTTTTTTTCTGCTGCTTTTTCTGTAGAGGATGGGTTAACAATTTTGAAAGTACTCTCTGTCTATTCTGGGATTAAAAAAATAAGACAATATATCATGGATGATGGGAGCCATGTTCTTCATTGTTGGGAAAGGAAGTGATATATATGAAAAAGGAAGGAGCTAGAATAAAGCCCTGTGGTGCTGGATTAGAATTAGAGGTATCAGTATGCACTCATGGGTTGAACTAATGGTTTTTATTATAGGGAGATAGGTATAAAAATAAAGTGTGGGTATATATGAGCTTGTGCATGTGAACACATACATGTATTTCCTAGGTCTGGCCACTAAGGGGCCAAAAAGTAATGACATTCCAGTAGCAATGAACGTATCTACTACTCAGATACAAACAAGTGGAGGTTTCTGGAGGGTGTAGCACCCAGACAGGGCGTGGAAGCTCCACACCCTTCCCCACTAAAAAGAATCAAAGATTCTTAGGAAAATGATTAATTCAAAGGGTAGGTTAGAAATAGTACAAGATAATCTTGGAACATCTTATACCAGAAAAGTATGGAATTGCTCCAAGAATCATGGGATGATATAAAAAGGACATAGGTGCCAGTTTGAAGAGGCTCTCTGTAATATTGAGAAATATGTATATGGTCTTCAACCCCATGTCCTGGCACACAACTCCTAAAATCCTTGGAATCACCACAGTGATGCCTTTGTGTGCTAATGAGTTGACTGATAGCTGGTAACTCCCAGGTAGTTTCAGGACGGGGGCTGGTAACTGGAAAGACCAAGGCAGGATCAAAGAGTTGGGACTTTTAGTCCATTCCATGACTTCCAGGAAGGCGACAGGGGCTGAAACTTAAGTTGATCACTCAGTGGCCAATGATTTAATCGATCATGCCTATGTAATGAAGCCTTCATGGAAACACAGAAGGACAGGGTTGGGGAGCTTCTGGTAGTTGAACACACGGAGGTTCCTGGAAGGTGTAGCATCCAGAGAGGGCATGCATGGAAGCTCCACACCCCTTCACCCACACGTTACTCTGTGCATCTCTTAATCTGTATCCTTTGTAATATACTTTGTAATAAATCAGTAAACATGTTTCCCTGAGTTCTGTGAGCTGCTCTAGCAAATTAATCAAATGCAAAGAGGAGATCATGAGAACCCCAACTTGAAGTGGTGGGTCAGAAGTTCCAGAGGCCAGGACTTGCAACTGGTGGGAAGCAAGGAATGCGCTTACGGGACTGAGCCCTCAACTTGTGGTTCCCGAGGCTGTCTCTAGGTAGACAGCAAGTGTCAGAATTGAATTGAACTGGAGGACACCCAGCTGGTGTCTGCTGCAGAATTGATTGCTTAGTGGTGGGGAGAAACCCACAGACACATTTGGTCACAGAAATATTCTGTGTTAATAATTGTCGTTGAGTGAGAGAATAGGTAAAAAACCACTTTGAGTTTGTGTTTTGACACACCCTCAAAGGCAAGATCTGGGACAATTTAAGCATCAAACTGTATCATGATAGTAACATTATAACCCACTGAATCAAACAGAAATCATTTAGTTAAAACTGATATAAATAAATAAATGGGAGAGAAGGGAAAGCTCTTTTTTTTTTTACAGTAGAATACTAATTAATAAATGTAGAAGAAATGATGAAATTAGAAAATTACCAGTTGGCAATCATCATGGTAATAGTTGATTCATCAACAGAGAATCATTAATGGATCCCAAAGTTAATGGATCAAAGTGTCATGAACAAGAAGATAGTTTCACGGTCTCAAAGTATCACTGTAAGATACTTATTAATTACAAAGAAAAAATAGTAACTTTACATAGAGTAAAGTTGTAAAACTGTCAGACACCATCATAACCAAATATTCAAGTTTAATATCGCCAGTGATAGGATGAATCAATATTGCTAACTTTTTGATATGATACTCTGAGAAGAGTACAACATTCCTTTTGTTGTATTTCTGCCAAGAATGTATAACCTGAATCTAATCCTGAGGAAACGCCAGATAAATCTAAACAGAGGGACTGTATTGTCCAGTACTCTTCAAAAGTGTCGATGTCGTGAAAGGCAAAGAAAGCCTGAGGAATCGGCCCGGGTTAAAGGAGGTTGACATGACAAGCAAATGCAATGAGTGACCCAGGACTTCCTTTTGCTAGAAAGGACATTTTGGGAACAATGGGGAAAATTTGAACAAAGTCTGTAGATTAGATATTAGCAGTATAAAATGCGATTTTCTGACTCTTACAATTACAGTGTTTTTGCAAGAGAATTTTCATGTTTTTAGGAGATATTCACCGAATTACAGGGGTAAAGAGGTATCACATTTGTAACTTACTCTCACAATCATGGGATGGGGCAAATCTTAACATTTTGGGCAATTTAAGTGAAAGACATATGGGATTTTTTGGTACTATTTCTATGTCTTGTAAGTCTATGATTATGTCGAAACAGAAAGGGTTTAAAAACAACTATTTTCTTATTTCTCCTGTTTCTGTGGGCCGTCTGGGGCCCAGCTACTCAGGCTTTGTCCTGGCCTTACTCAGGATCTCCGGCATCTGCCGTCAGATGCCGGGGCAGGGACATCCCAGAAGGCCCCACATGCGTCTCCTCTCCTCTTGTTCCGCAGTGAGGGAGGGTGGGAGGCAGGCTCCAGGGGGCACTGTGATGGCAGGACCTGTCTCTACATAAAGTCTGGGGCTTCTTCGTCCCCAGGATTTTCCACGTGGTCTCTCCAACAAGGCAGCAGGACCTGTTACTTGGCCGCTCAGAGTTTGTGAAAGTGCCACAGCAGAAGTCACCAGACCTTGAGTCTTAGGGCCAGGAGGGGCATGTGTTACCTCCACTGTGTTCTGTTTATTCAGAAGGGCCACAGGGCCAGCCAGGGTCATTGTGGCAATCTGGGAGGTGCAGTTCATTTGGGGCCATGTTTGGAGACCAATTACAGAAACAAAAACTCGGGGTTCCACCTAGGACGCAGAACCACTATGCACGGCACAGAGTAAAGGATTTGTGAAACAGACAAGACCTCACACAGTGGTGGGAGGAACCAGGGAAGAGGGGTTCGAAAGGAGTGGCTGGACAATCCGCAGACGCACTGGCAGGGGTGGACAGGCCAGAGCTTGCCCGGGAACCTGGGAGCCAGGCACAGCCGGCTGTTGGACTGGGACTGCAGGAAGTTGATGGGCAGCTGTGGTCTCTGTATCTGGGCTGGGCCTGGAATTGCTGTTGGTCAGGAGGACAAGCTGGTCACAGAGCCAGGAAGGGTGAGGACAAGCCATATCTGCCAGCACCTCTCCATCAGGCTTTCTCTGCATTTAAACCATGATGACATTCAGAAAGTATTGGTCGCTGTTTTCTTTCTGCCTTGCAAATCTCACACAAATTTCTCTTCGACCAAGTCTAAGCTGGAACTGCAGAGAGAAGGGGATCGCCATAAACCTAGTTTCAGCTTTAGCCAAGGTGACAGCATAAAACCATCCTAAGGAAAAAGAGAAAGGACCATAATTGAGGGCTTACAACTTGAATAGAATCTGTGAACATTATTTCTTGTAGCCAGAAAAGAACCCCGGTGCAAAAGGTAATAAAGTACATTTTTAATTAAGTACATTAAGTACATAATTAAGTACATTTGTTAGGCCTTATAAATATAATGAAACTATAATCAACAGCATCACTTTCTCACGGATTGTGTTCCACTGTATCTCCTTTGTACCAACGGCCTCCAATAAAACCTCAGTGAGCAAGAAACATGGCTGAAATTTAAAGCTTAGGCTAAATTCTTTAAACAGACCAAAACAATAACAAAGTAAGTAATTTATCTGAAACAGTTGTCTAGCTTGAATAAGCAAAAATGATGATGATAGCCAACATTTTTATATTCTCTAGTACTTACCAGGTGCTGTCCTAAGAGTGTTAATTCATCTAATCTTTGTTACAATCCTATAAAACAGGCATTATTATTATTATCCCCATTTTATAGATAAGGACACTGAGGCACTGAAGGTTAGAAGCCCACCCAAGTTCACATGCTGGTTAGTAGCACAAAGTGAGGGTTTGCACCCCTGCTCTGAACCAGTAGGTAAAACTGTCTGTCATACTCCACCCCTATATCATCACATCCAAGGATTGTGTAATAAGGACATATGTTCACAATAAGAGCCTTGGCCATTGTCAGATGCTTTTGTTTGTAATAAGCTTGTTTCTTCATTCATTCAGCCAAGATTAACTAAAAGCTTGTCATGTGCCAGGTATCCTGCTAGGGTCAGGGGTCATCACCATGGCAGCACAACCTGACCCAGCCCCTGTTCTCCTGGATCATACAGTCCCATGGAGGAGGAAGCCGTCATTCCAGTGAGCTCCCAGATGAGAGTGCAATTGCAGGCTGCTGCATATGCCCTAGGGTGGATGAGTCAGCCTTCCTCTATTTCATTATCTTTTGCACATTCCAGCAGGAAAGTGTATATGTCCTGGAGATCTTTTCTCTAAAAGGGTTAAATTCCTTCTTAAATCTCACTTAACCAGAAAAGTCAATTACCCTGAGCACCCCTACTCCCAGTGTTGGCCTTGCCTCTCCATCCCACTCGGGCTCATTTCCCTTCACTTCCTAACATTGCTTTCACCTGGTGGGTTTGTTTGGCTACCAGCCCTCCTCCAGCCTCTGTTACAGATATGTAATTACAGAGATTACAGGGAAAACAAGCAGTTGGTTAATTATTAAGTAGCTTTTCCCAAGAACACTGAGGACATTATAAAATGGTGTGCAGTTATCCCCTCATTAGATCACGCAGGCATGGAAAATACTGAGTGGTTTTAAATCTCTCCAAAAAGGACATGAATGGAAAATGTACAATTTAAACCAAAACAACCTCTCTCATGCCTTAAGAGCATGAGTGGTTGGAATGTTCCTTCATCCTGACATCCTTCCTAAGGACAATTGAAGCAAGGTTGACAGCTGGTGCAAAGGCCATCAACAGAGAAAAGGGCTTTTTACAAGTGGCTGTGGCTTTACATAGTAAAGCACAGTGCTGTTGGGGGCTGTGATTTTGCCTTGGGGTTGCAGGTGGAAGGTGCTATGGACTGAATGTTTGTGTCCCCCTCAAATTCATATGTTGAAGCTAATACCCAATGTGATGACATTAAGAGGTGGGGCTTTGGGGAGGTAATTAGATCACAAAGGTGGAGCCCTCGTGAATGGGATTAGTGCCCTTATAAGAAGAGACATGAGAGACATAATCTCTCTCCACTGTGTGAGAACACAGTGAGAAGGCGGCCATCGCAAGCCAGGAGGAGAACCCTCACCAGAACCTGACCATGCTGGCACCCTGAGCTTGGACTTCCACCCTCTGTGGGATTTTTGTTATAGTAGCCCAAACTGACTAAGACAGAAGGGCTGGAAATACAAGAAAATAGAAACAAACATTCTTGTAGACTTCATAAATTGTCTATTTTCATGTCTATTCACTTCACACATACAGAATTTTAATATTCTCAAATTTAATATTTAAGTGGTTCAGAGCATGAGGTCAAACCCTTACTTTGTGCTACTAACCAGCATGTGAACTTGGGTGGGCTTCTAACCTTCAGTGCTGTAACATTCTTTAAGAATGACACAGAAGTTCCAGAACCTGCAGAAATAATGACTCAACAGTTAAAGTTGTGTCCTGGAGGCTGGTGGGCAGAAGTTAGTCACTTAGTGTGAGTGGGGCTACCCAGCCTCCTAGCAGTCCCTCTCCATGTGGCTGTGTGGTTCGGTTCTCAGTTGTTACTTGGTCTCATTGAATCATCACACCCACCCTCTGGAGCAGTGGATGGCACACTGCTGCTCATCAATATGTCAGGATCTCCTGTCTCCCAGCAGGGGGGATCATGTATCCTTGTCCCCTTGACATCAGGCTTGTCTGTCTAACTTGCTTAACCAATGAAATGAGTAGAAGTGACACATTTCATGTCTGCATGGAAGCATTTGAACTCTGTCTTCTCCCACTGCAGTCATCTCAAAAGCATATGTTGATATTCAGGCACCTTAAGACCAAAGGCTCCAGCAAAACTGAACCAACCCATGGAAAACAGGTGCCCTGAAGAATTACCTGGACCCACAGTGGACATTTTGCATGAGTGAGAGATAAATTTTAGTGGTATTAAGCAACTGAGATTTTATACTGCAGCGTAAAATAGCCTAAACTGCCTGATGCAAGTAAATATTGTTACCGTGATTTCAAAGATGATGATACTGTAGAATTGATGTGTGATGGTAAAAATTCAAAATTCAAAGATTTTTAAGAACTTTCATGTCTCCTTCCCATAACTTATGATGACTTCTGTTTTTTTTTCTTTCTTTCTTTCTTTTTCTTTTATCTCTTTTAAACCTTCTTAGCATTCCAACTCTGGCCAAATCCCATCTCCTCTTTCCATTGGTCTCCATGTTACTAGGATGAGATCCTAGAGATTGTGCCACTAAGTGTTGCACACATAGCAGATGCTCAATAAAGATTAGTTTAATTGAATTACTTCCAATATTGGCATGCTTATATCATTTATTTTTTTATTTCTGCATATTATGGGGGTATGAATGTTTAGGTTATGTTGCCCTTGCCCCGCCTGCTTGCATCATTTTTTTAGATACAAAACCACCCATTCTGTGATGATTTTTCTCAATTGGAAAGTGAAACATTTTGAGAAAAGTCAAATCTTTATTGCACATTTAAAAATTATTATTGAATAATAATTCATATATAATACATATATAATAAAACATATATTGAATGCCAGACACTGTACTATGCATTTTACATAAATTATCTCATTGAATACTGGTGTGGTAGGTAGTCTCCAAAGATGGCTGCTGTCAAGTCCGCTCTTTCCTGTGTGCACATGCCACTCCTCTCACTAACAGATGGAGTCCCTCCCCTGGGACCTGGTTTGGCCTTGTGACTTGATTTGACCAATAGACTAAGGGGGAAGTGACACTGTGCCAGGTCTGAATCTACTTTTTCAAAGACCTGGCAGCTTCCACTTTTGCCCTGAGGAAGTCAGGAACCACACTGTAAACAAGCTTGGGCTAGATTACTAAATAATGAGAGATCAAGTGGAGAGACAGAGAGGCCACTGAGAGGAGCACTGAGGGACCTGTCATGTGAGTAAAGCCTTCGTGGACCTTCCAGCCAAGTCAAATGGACAGCTTAAAACAACAGTGAGAATGGCCCCAGCTGATGCCAAGTGAAGCAGAAAAACCATCCAGCTGAGCCTTGCCTGAATTCCCGACCTACAGAATCATAAGAAATACTACAGTTGAGCTTAGCCAAAAGGCCAAGAAGTGATATAATCACAAGAAATAAAATTGCTGTTCTAAGTCACTGTTTTGGAGTGATTGCTACACAGCAATGATTAACAGGAGCACCTGATACCAGCCTTAATAATAGTACTTAATAATGTAAGTACTATTGAGGCCAGGAGAAGTTAAGAATCTTCCCCTAAGGTCACACAGTTAATAAGTGACAGAGCCAGGATGAGCACCCCATTTCGTCTAATTCCAAAGCCTAAACTCCTAACCATACCCTATATTGCCTCTAAAGTCAAGTCATTAGTTTAGGAGCTTCAAAATATATTATGTATTACTTGGCCTTTTCATCATCTCAACACAATTAGTATACAAGGAAATTCGATGAGAATTGCAAACTTTCCAAAGGTTATTATTCAGTAACCTCTTCTACAGGTGATAGATCATGACCTTCATGCTTATGCCATTTTTCCTCACTGCCTAAAGAAAATGAAGAAATTCTTTCATGGCTGTCATTTTAGCCACTGATGGTGACAGGCTACAAGGAGTCTGGAATAATAAGACTACTGGATTAATGTGTGCCATGTGACATGAGGCGCATATTGAGCATTTGTAAGATCGCAGAAACATCTAAGATGGTTTTATTTACAAATTAGTTTTAACTACATTCTATGTTCTTATGTAATGTAATTGAGTACGGCAGGCTGGATTTTCTAAAGTTGGACCTATCGGTATCTTCCATTCCACCTGTGCTTCTGCCGTGCAGATGTGCCATTCCCCCATCATGTGGGGAGTCTATTCTCCACTCTTTTGGCCTGAGAGGACTCCATGCCTGCTTTCATTAACATCATATGGTGGCAATGATCCAGTGCCAGTTCATGTCATAGCCCTCAATTGGCCTGGCTCCTGGAAACCAGCTGCCATAGAAGGAAAGCAGCTACCTGAGCCCCCCAGGCTGTAAGAAGGCCAAGTGCATGCGTAGGCCCTGGAGGATGGAGAACCACATAGGAAGAGAGAGAGAGAGACCAAGGAGCTCTAAATGGACCAGACGTGAGTGAAAAGCCCTCTCAGAAGTGGGTCCTTCAGCTGCACCGTAAGGAGAGGAGAGACAAACCATTCACTGAGCTCTTCCCAAATTCCTGACCTACCAAATCATGAGCAAAATTAATGATTATTTTAAGTCATTAAATGTCGGAGTATTTTGTTTCATAACTATAGATAATCAAATCATTGAATAATAAATATTTGGGTTTTGTTGAGAGAGAGACATGGGATCTCACTCTGCCACCCAGGCTGGAGTGCAGTGGCATCATCACAGCTCATTGTATCTTCAAACTCCTGGGCTCAAGTGATTCTTCCACTTTGGCCTCCCGAAGTACTAGGAATACAGGCATGAGCCACCATACCCTGATGAATAATACATATTTGAAAATGACTGATGATTACTTTTTTAAATCACCCTCTATTTAGGATATAAGCAATATGTTGCAAGCATCCATAGGTTATGAGTTCCAGAGAGAACATATTAACATCAATGACCAAAATTCAGTGCTCTGAGCCTCTGCTCCCTTGATTGCAACACCACAGACCCTGTCACCATCATCACTGTTCAATGCTCCCCATTATTTCTAGAAACACATATGTCTGCCAAACTAATCTGTCAATTGCAATCACCATGAAGTGTCCCTATATTACTCCTCTTCTGGTTTAAATCCCACTTATTCATGTGCACTGCCTGAGATGCCACTTAAAGCTGTCTTACCATCTGAATGGTCTTGTCACAGATGCTCTCTCTGCCACCAATTCTGGGCCTGTTGGGGCTGTGTGAGATGAGCCCAGAGTCTCACAAAGTCTCTGGTGAAACCAGTTCCTTCAACTCTGCCCTAGTCATGGCTTCTGTCCAGTTCAAGGCACCAGGAGGGGCACAGCCAGCCCACCATTGATCCCATCGTCCCCGATCCCATTCTCCCAGCCCTACTCCTCTCTGGCAGCCACTGCACAGCAGCCCCTCCTCTACTCCTCACAAAACTGCAGCTCCCAGACAATTAGCGGTGCAAAGGAGTTGGAATATTGCTGGGCCCTCTCACCAGGCAAGATGCTCTGTTTTAAGAATTTGCAAGGATCTTGGGGGAAAAATAAGCAACATACAAACAAACAAAATCCTATAAATATTCCTATGCATAAATAAAACCTTTTAAACATGGCAGAGAACTAAAAGAGTTCTCAAATACATGTTTCCTTTCAGACTTTTGCATCTATGCTTATGTAGGACAACCAGATATAGTTGTGGGAAAATATAAAATCTGGAAGGTGACCACAGCAGATGACAGGGCTCAGTCTCAGAGGAAGAGTAGAGAGAAGGCGGGAGTGAAGGGCAGAGAGAGGAAGGGAGGAGTAATGAGTTAATAATGAATGGAGGCCTTCCGTTCTCCGGGGATTGTCTGGAGCCTTCATTCCTGAGACAGTTAAATTATTGGTGGAAAATATGGCCTCAGCTGACAGTTGGAAGACAAGCTGACAGCAATTTAAATTGATTCTGTCCCCAATAAAGTGAGGCCACTCTGATCTTCAGAGCTGTTCAAGGCCCCAGCAGGTGAGGATGCTGAGGAGGTCAAGGTTTCCAAAGGGCCCGTGACCCTGACCAGGTCTAGAGGTAGCAGGAGACCTTGGCCAGAAGGTTGGCCTTGCCCAGTGATGTTCTTTGTTAATGTGTGAACCCCTAGGGGCCCTGGATGGCTCCTCTGGGTCTCCATGCAAGGGAGCTGGTTCCAGACACTTCCCGAGCAGTGCCCATTTGCCGCACAGCCTTGCTGACTTCAGGTTGGAGCCTCTACTAGTTTGCTAGGGCTGCCGTAACGATGTGCCACAATCTGGGTGGCTTAAACAACAAAGATCTATCATCTCACGGTTCTGGAGGCTGGAAGTCTCAAAGTGTCAGCAGGGTTGTTTGCTCCTGAGGTCTGTGAGAGAGGGTCTGTTCTAGGCCTCTCTCCTGGCTTCCGGTGCTGTGTTGCAATCTTTCGTGTTCCTTGGCTTGTAGACGTGTCTCCCTGATCTCTGCCACTTTACTTTCATGTGGCTTCCCCCATGTGTGTGTCTGTCTCTGTGCCTAAATTTTCCCCTTTTATAAGAACACAGTCATACTGGATTCGGGCCCACCCTAATGACCTCATCTTAACTTGATCATCTGCAAAGACCCATATTTCCAAATAAAGTCACATTCACAGGCACTGGAAGTTAGGACTTCAACATCTTTTGGGGAGAACACAATTCAATCTGAAACATTTCTTTTCTCTGCAATGACTCCTGGTCATCATCATCAGAGAAGTCTCTGAATGCTGCCTGTCTCTGGGGCCCAACCTCAGGGGAAAGAATGGCCCAGAGAATGATTAACAGAGCTCTGGAGAGAATATTTTCCTTACCAGAAAATATGTGCAACCTGTATCTCAACAAAAGAGAACTTGGAAAGCCCTAATCTCTCTCCCCGCTTCGCTAAGCCTTTGCAGAACTGCCCAAGACACTCTGTTTGCCTGTCAGAATTCCTTCACCTGGCTGTAGGCCCCATGGCCTTCCAGCTTTTGGGATAACTCCAGGGGCTGGCCCAAGGGAGTGGGTGAACGGGGTGCAGCTCCATTAAGGGAGCAGGTCTTGGGAGGCTAAGAGCAGGTGTGAGCTAGGTATTAGAGTTGCAAAGATGGGATGGCAATGTGCCTCTCCTGCCAGGAAAGGCTGTAGCAGAGGCCCCCAAACAATGTGGGGACGACAAGGATGAGTTCTTGAGTCTACATGGGGGCATCAGGAAGCCCTCACAGAAGAGCTAAGATGTGAAGGATAAAAGGTACTTGCCAAATAGACAAACAAGAAGAGGGCATTCCAGGCAAAGGCAACAGCATGTACAAAGGCACAGATGCCCTGGGCATCCTGTCGACCAGAAGCAGCTAATTATTGCTGGATCTTAAAGCTCAAGGTAGAAGGAGAAGGACACGAAGTGAGTCAGGCCAAGAGGTCTGGAGTATTACTTGAGGTGCTGCAGGAGTGTACAGGAAAGGGACATGGTGAGATTCGTAACCTAGATAGAGCACTACCCAAGATTCTGCAACCAGGAAGAGCACGCAGATGTGGGAGCAGCATGGCAAGACGGAGGCCAGGGGCTTGGTGGTAGATGAGCCTGGCCCTTCCTTGGACAAGTTCCTGAACTTCTCCAGGTCTCTCCCGTGATATGGGCATAACAGAATGTGCACTTCAAGGTGTTGTGATTATAAGAAAACAATATAGGCGAGGTGCAGGTAAGTGGTGCCTGGCTTCGAGGAGGCCTTCAATGCATAGAAGCCATGAGTAGCAGGGGTACAGTGAAGACCCACTGAGCCACAATGAGATTATGCAAATTGAACCAGCTGTACTTAGCAACTCCCACAGAAAAAAGTGCGAGAGGGAAAACAGTGTATTAAAGATAGCAACAAATTCTTTGACACTTCTCCTATAGATAGGTGGGGGTCTGTGTCCCCTCCCCTTGATTTTAGAAGGTTCTGTGACTACTTTGACCAACAGAATATAGTACAAATGATGCTCTCCAGGGTCTAAGACCAGGCATTGAGGAGCCATCGGCTTCCCTCCCCGTCTCTGGGAGCACTCTCTGAAAGCCCCAGGCCGCGTGCTGGAGAGACCACACTCTAGTCAGCAGCCCCACCTGTGCTCAGCCCTGCGGCTGTCCCCGGGGACGCACCAGGCATGCAGGTGACGTCATCTCGGAGCCTCCAGATCAACTCATCACCAGCTGAATAGCACTGAGTGACCGCAGCCAAGGCCACAGGGCAGAAAATCCATCCACCTGAGCCCTGCCTGGATTCTGACCCACTGGATCCCAACGTATGATAAATGATTGTGTTTTAAGCCAATTAATCTTGGTGTGATTTGTCACATAGCAGTGGCAATAGATGACAGGGAGGCAGCAAAGGGCCCCTGCAGGGACAGTGTGGCTGTGGCAGGGGCTTGCTGAGTGCTTTGGGAGGGCCAGGGGAGAGCTGGCAGCTCCTCACATGAGGGTCATTCGATCTGAGTCTCAGAGGACGGTATTCTAGCCAAGACATTTTTGGCTTCAAGAGATAAAAATCTCTTCAAACTGGCAAAGGTGACAAAGAAGCTCTTACTGAAAGGATGGAGGGATCTTATGGAGCCCAAGCTCATGAGATGAGCTATGTGGCCCCGGGGTCTTTGACCTGGAGCAGGACACTGAGAAGGCCAGAGAGCCACAGAAGGACCCCCGGCCCCACCTCTGTTTCCCTCTGTGTGCCTCTTTGCTGTTCCACTCTCTGCAAATCAGCTCCCTCTGTTTTTTCATTAGCTCGGAGATGACTCCAAAATGGCTGCCATAGGCCCTAAGCCTAGAATCCAGACAACTTCTAGTACCCTTTGTCACTCCGAGCCACGATTTACAGAATTAATTCAGATTCTAGGGAGAAACAACAGTCTGACTGATCCAGTCCAACTCCTCCATCCAGGCCACCCACGTCGCTAGCCAGCCAATGGCCACTGTTGTTTTGGCTCAGGTGACGCTTCCTGGTCCAGTCAGCAGAGTCTCTTCCAAGGGCTACGAGCCAGGCAGGTTACAGGGGAGTGTTTTTGGTTTTGTTTTGTTTTTGTTTTTGTTTTTAAGTTGTGAAGAGAAAGGAGAAATGAAGAAAAGGCCTGCCTGGCGAGAGAGCAGCAGGCGTGAGGGCTGAAGTATGAGAGATCACGCGCGCTGGAGGCGCCTTGGGAGGTGAGGAAAGGACGCCACCCAGAGGTACCTTTCCAGCAGTGACGGGTGTGGCATAGACACCAGCCACTCGGAGCAGGCGGCACCTGGGAACGGCCGGGGTGGCAGGAATGCCTGACAGTCGGGCCTGCCTGCACCTGGTGGAAAGTCTCCCGTGTGCGCATTTTTACTGAAGGGTGTGGTCCTCCCTTATCAGCCTTCTGTGACCTCACTTCCTCCTTTACCGAATGAACACTTCCAAGACTCCAGGAGAAGTGCTGGCTTTGTGGTGTCTGGCCGGGTTTGGGGGTCACTCTCAGGCCCCTGTGGAGTGGACAGCACAGTTGTCCCTTCTAGGCTTTAGGGGATTTGACCTGCTTTTCTCTTTCACAGTCTTTTTGGGGATAAGGGGAGGAGCAAGCAGTGTGAGTCCCATTGCAGGCTGCAGAGAATTCTGGATGAGTAAGCACTAAAAATGTGGGAAGTTTCTGAAAAGGGTTTCTCAGCCAGCAGTACTTTCTCCTCTTGCTGGGGCGAGTCCCTGCCGCTCCGTGTGTTGCCGATGACTCACTGAGCAGCTCTCTCCCTCATCAGGAGAGGCCGGTCTGCCTGCTGCAGTCTGAACATGGGTTGCAGGGGGTGGTGTACAGGGAGGCAAGGAACTAATGCTGAGCATTTCCCATGGCCAGACACTATGCTGGACATGATGTGTATCATCTTATTTAATTATTCCAAATACCTTGCGAGGGTTTGATGCCAGATACTCTGGATCCACTATGTGAATGTTTCCACTGTGGACATCCCCAAGGCCCCTTTATTTCATTTTTTCCTTTTTTTCCTTTATTTTGAGCCTCTATAATCACATGAGGCCCCCTTATTTCATATGAAGCTCTGGATACTGTCAGAGAAAACACTCAATACATGGAAATAAAGCAGACAAAGTAGACATCCTTTCAATATCATAGCAGGCAAAAGGCCACCTAAGGATTGTCTAGAATCTCGCTGTGTGATCAATAACTGCTAGCCCTGTGTGGTTATTGAGCGCCTGACATATGACCAGTCTGAATTGAGATGGGCGGTAAGTGTATGATCTACACTGGATTTCAAAGACTTAGTATGACAAAAATTATAACATATCTTATTAATATTTTTATGCTGAGTACATGTTGACATGATAACATTTTAGATGTATTGAGTTAAATGAAATATATTATTTAAATTAATTTCACCTGTTTCTTTTTATTTTGTTTAACATGGCTACTAGAAAATTTAAAATTACGTATGTGGTTTGCCTTATATTTCTATTGGACATTAGTCCAGTGGAATGTACTTAGCACATCTCATTGTTTCCTATTAATTAAAAGTCCCAGAATTAATGAAGTTACTTGTTGATTTATAAATATTTGTCCAGTAGAGATGTAGATAATTTTTGTTGAGTGGACAAATAACCCCAAAGATTTATGGCCTGTTGTTTATCAACTAGTTTTATATTCAACCCAGCAATTGTATCCTAACATTTCATTGTTAAATTGCTTATAAATATCTTAGCTGGTTCTTTGGGCTGGTCATAACATTTCACTGGTTACCTAATTAATTGATGTGTTAAATACCATCTCGGACTAAGAATCATGATTTTTACTTTTTAGACCAGGGCTGTCTAATAGAACCATAATGCAAGCTACATGTGCAATTTAAAATTTTCTAATAATCACATTAACAAAGTAAAACTAATTTTTAAAATATATGTTACTTAACTCTATATGCCCCAAATATTATCATTTCTACAAATAATCAATATAAAACATTATCAATGGATATTTTACATTCTTTTTTCATAATAAGTCTTCAAAATCTGACATATCTCAATTTGGACCGCCACATTCCAACCTCTCTAAATAGTCACATGTGATGAGTGGCTACCATATTGGGCAGGACAAGTTTCACCCCATCCTTTGAAATAAAGAACTACAACCAACAAATAAAGGATGTTCAGGTCCTCTAGGGTTCAAATGTGAGCTGGAAGGCAATTGTCTCTATAAAGGGATCTTTTGCTATCCAAGGCAACCAGAGGGCTGGGGTAGCAGGAGTGGTGATGTTTCCGAAAGTATATTCTAATGCTCTGGAAATCCTTGCCTCACCTTTAGACATTTCCCTCCTCTCCACTCACAAGCTGCATGACCTTGAGCAAATCACCTCCTCTCTTAAGTTCTCAGTTTCCTCATTTGTAAAATGAGCATGTTGGACTTGAAGATCTCTGAGGTTCCTTCTGTCACTGGTGTGCCATCATTCTCTGAAATACCACTTGGGCAGCATCCTCTGGGGAAGACAGCCACCCTATTTTGGAAACTCTCAGGCACTTCCCAGGGTTTTCCTTCTGTTCTCACTCATCTCCATACTGCTGAGAGGCCGGGAGGTGGATATGCACCTGCCTTCCCGGTCAAGAAGTGGCTGCTCCCTTTGGGGAGGTGGGGAGACAAGAGTTTGGACATATAGAATTGTAGGCAGTCACCTTCCTCTTTGGCCTACAAATGTATCTGTGGGGGATCTCTTTCTTCCTGGAGCTGCTCTAGTTAATCTTAAACATTAGAAGATAAAGGGAGATTAGTGATAGAATTCCCTTCTGAGGATCCCCACGAGACTGAGAAGGAAACTAGGAGCTAGAGAGTAAGAAAGAAGAAATGGAAACTGCATGCTGCTTGCTCACTTAAGGAGCTGTAACTAAGTCTTGATTTCTGTAGGTAAAAGTCACCAGAGCCCTAAATTAAAACAGGGATTAGGCTGTAAATGTTTCTTTCAAATAAATCAATGAGGGGAAATGAAACTGGATATGCCTTCTCCAACCCAAAAAGATGTACGTCCTGCAGGGACCCAGCAACTAAGCAACAAGGAGAGACCTAACCTGCTGGTGCCCCAGAAGCAGGACCTATGGGACAGAAGCTTCCGGGAGGTCTATTTCTGTCTGTAAGTGGAGGGTGGGAAGGTTCTGCAAACCAATGAGCCACCTCCAAAGGCAGGAAATGCAGGTCCCTGGAGGTTCAGGCAGAGGCCAAATGACCACCTGGAAGAAATGGTGCACGTAGTAGCTGAGAACCCCTCATCTGCACTTCCTGTTGAAATTATCTTGTTCTATTGTTTAATAACAGTTGTGCTGAATCCCGTTCAAATGATGAGGTCCTGTGCCTTTTATCTCAGCTTCTCCACATTGCCTGGCCCAGAGTAGTTACTCATTAGATGTTGAATGTATGAATGAGCCAACCAAACAATCAATGGATAGATCTATTAATGAATGACTAACTGTGTGATTCTTACATCAGCTGGGTAGTTGCCGTAGATCATTTTCTCCAACCCTAAGTCTCAATAGTTCAATTAACTAGGGATGGATAGGAGAATGTGACCCCCTGCTCTGACTCTGAAGCCTGGCAGGTGACAATTCTTTCTCCTAATGTTTCCTCTGAGCAGAACAGTCTGGAGCTGGTGCAGCAGGGCTCCCTCTCTTCCTGGCGGTGACTCCTACAGGCTTCTCCCAACAGAAAGAGGGTGGGGGAATAGCAGAAGTGTCTTCTGTCACCTCGGAGCTTCTCCATTCAGGCCAGTTCCCATTTGTCGTGTCAAGCTGTCAGACTGACCTTATTATATATGGGGGTGGTAATGGTTCATGAGACGGGAGGACACAAAATATCTCCTCCACTGCTGTCCTGAAATCCCACCCTATGGGATGCATTGATAATTCCTTTGCATCTTGAAGGATAGGTATTCTAGGATTTATCTATTATAGTACATATAAATCTGGGAGAACAGACATCTTTAGACTTCTTAGTGTGTATCAGCTTGTACCTTCGGCTGGAAGGAACCACAGCAAGAGGTGCTGGAGACCAACTCTGCTGCCTTCCTCCCTAACACTGCAGAGCACTGGGCCTTCCCTCCCCGGAGCTTGGGGATATTAGTCACTCCCCTGTTGGAACATCCAATGCCCCACACATCCTCTGGGCTCTGTCTCTGCCTGTTCCTCCATGCCTGTTGCCCTCCTACCTTCACACACAAACCTTGGGTTCACCCTGACGTGTGTCCCTCTTTCCACTCCCCGGGCTCTGTTCCCCTCCCCTTCACCTGGCCTGGCCTCCTCCTTCCAATCCAGGTCCAGATCTGCTTGACCAGCCTTGGATGTTTAATTTGGGACAAGCCAGTTAACTTGTCTAAATAGTTTCTTTAATATCGAAACAGCAAGATTAACATCAACCCCATCAGTCGGGCCTGGTGGCTCCCGCCTGTAATTCTAGCACTCTGGGAGGCCGAGGTGGGAGAATTGCTTGAGCTCAGGAGTTCGAGATCAGCCTGAACAAGACCAAAACCCCGTCTCTACAAAAAAATTAAAAATCGAAAATATAATAATAATATTGACCCTATCAACTTCACAGGGTAGTTGTGAGAAGTTAGGAGTAATCCTGATTATGAAAATGTTTGAGAAATTCAAAGTGCTACGCAAATGTAGGCTTACCGTAACACCAATCCTAAAGGACCAGCAAACACAGGCACTCATGTAAACCTGGATTCTTAATGTCCGTCCTTGTTAAGTTTTACAAGGAATTCAATTCATGGGATTGCTGAGTTTATGTAAGAGTGTGGGCTGCAGGTGTGTTAAATGTGAGAGGGGAAGTTATGTTCTTTGGCACTTTCCCCTGCACCATTTTTATCTGAAAATCTAATAATAGTCCCCTGGACATTGGTGGATAAATCCACAGTGGATTTTTTTTCTTTCTTCCAGGCTACACGTGTTTGCAGTGAAAGAGATTGGATTCTGCGGTACCAGAGAGAGGACACGAATAAGTAAGGACTTTTTTTCTCTCTTTCATTTTAGTCACATCTTCAGTTGGACACCTGATGAAGGAGCTCAAAAGAGCCACAGCAAAAACCATCACCTGCCTGAGCCCTGCTGCTCTGTCTTTGGAAACCCAGATCCTTACAAACTTCTGTCCTGTTCAGGAGAATGTCTAATTCCAAAGCCCATTATCACAATCCTTTTAACAGATGAGGAAACTGAGCTCAGAGAGAAGGAAGTTGTCACTTGTGCAAACTCACAAGCCATCACTAGGAAGTGAGACTAAGGCCTGACCTTCTCTCCGATGGCCCCTGGAGAATGCTTAACATCACATAATAAATTCTTTTCAAAGACTGTTTTGTCCACTTGTGTTTATAATTTACAAACATGGGTCTAACATCCAAAATTTTGAAAAGGATATTCCTCCCACGTTTATCCCCAAGCACCCAGTTCTCCCAAGAAGCAATCAAATGTGTCAGTTTCTTGCATATTCTTTCAGAGATATTTTATTTATATATAAGCAAATCTATTTCTTTTGCCTTTTTTGGTTTTTCCTTTTTTTTCTTTTTTCTACACAGTTGGTATATTCACTGACCCTCACCTGTCTTCTTTTACTTAACAATATATTTTGTAGGATTTTTCTTTTTATGGCTGTGTGATATTCAATGTACTGATGGACATATAGGTGATTTCTAGTCATAAACTATTTAAACAAAGCTGCATTGAATAATTTTGCATATATGAGTATTTCTGCAGGATACCTCTCTAGAAGTAGGATTGTTGGGCTGCAGGGGTGTGTGCTTTTGAAATTGGACGAATGTTGCCAAATTGTCCTCCAAAGTGGTTTTACCAAGTGACATCCCACAGCAGTGCCCAAGAGTGCTTTCTCCTCTCCAATGTGGTATGTTTTCAAACTTTGTGATCCTTGCCAATGTCTCTCTGCCCTCAGACATGCCCTTAAGGCCTGACTAGACTCATTTCCCATTTTGTACCTGATATGACCTCTCAGTTAGTTTAAAACCAGATGTCACTCTTCTGGCAACTGATGGAAATATAACTTCCAGGAAAAACAAAAACAAATCCTTCCTGTAAGGTACGTTGTAATTCTGTCCAAACAGCTATTATATTTTTAGGGGATGATTCATTCATTATTTAACCAAATCCCTTCTTGCCCAAGATGACATGGCTCTGGGTAGGGAACGGCTCCACCATGGCGCCCCAGCTCCCCTGCATGCATCCGTATGAGCAAAGGCTTGACTCACGGCTTATCCGTGTTTTGGCAGAAGGCCTTGTGACCCTCCCAGAAGACAGGGGCAGGGAAGCCTCTAAGGAGATGCTTCGAGGCCATCTCCCACGCACTTTCCTACGTCCCCTGGAAGCCTGTCAGGAGACTGTCTCATCGCCTCGCAGGTTCTGACCCAACTGTGGGGTTTCCTGCCCCACACACCACAGAACAAGGTAAAACCGCCTTGCTGCAGTCAGTAAGTGGCTCCTCAGCGATGAGGCACCCACCACCTCCCTGCAGTCATGTGGCCCTATCATTTTGGTGTCATCTTTTTCTGTGTGAGGGACCAGGCTCTGTGGAGCTCCCCTTTGCTCATTCCTCCTTGTGCTATGTGAGTGACAAACCGTCTGAATCCATAAGTGACTCGTATCTTTGCTGATGGAATCAAGCAGACCTTGGTCTTGGCTTTGCTTTGTGTTTTATGGGTGAGCTTTACACTCTGAAGTCATTCTAAATTTTTATTTTCTCATTCATTACCAAATATTTGTACCATACTTCCTATAGGTTGGACACTTTACAAGGCATTAATGCATTTGATATTCATGCTTACAACAACCCATGAAGTAGGTGCTGTTATTATCCCCATTTCAAAAATGAGGAAACTAAAGCCCAGAGTAGTTAAGGAAGTTGTCCAAGAGTACACAGTAAGTGGCAGAATCCGGATTCAACCCCAGACAGGCTGCTCTGGAGTCAATGCTCTGAACCACTGTATTTTGCTGTCTTATGTTAACAGATCCTACACTTAGGGTACCTTTTCTCAATCACCTGGATTACCCATTTGAAATGCAATTTCCTGGGCTCCATCCACACCTATGCTATGAGAATCATTGGTGGGTCTAGAAATTTCCAGACACCTAAAGGTGGGACATCCATCCACCTTGCAGCAATGAGGCACCTGGGGATGACAGACAGAGACTGGGTCCCTGGAGACCCAAGGAGCCTCTAGTCTCTTGTATTCGGAGAAAAATTATTCCTATTTGGTTAAACCGCGGCAGTTGGGTTCTTCTTTCATGAAGCTGACTGTAATCCTAATGAATGTAGAGGATCTCTTTAACTAGAAGTGATATATTTGCTGATAATTTGACTTTTTGGAGCAGCACGGCAGAATAGAAATAATATAAGCCACATCCTTGATTTGACATTTTCTAATAGCCACATTTTAAAAAGGCAAAAAGAAAAAAGGTAAAATTAATTTTAACATACAGGCAGCCCTGGGTTACAGACAACTGGCTTACTTACAGGCTCTCAAGCCTCCCCGTAAGGATAATTTACAACTAAATAATTAAATTAAGTTAATAATTCGGGAACTAGCTTCTTCCACACGTGTAAACGAGCCCGCACAGCGCGAGCCAGTCCGTGGCGCGGCGTCTTTCCTCGCGGCTGCTCCTGCCGTGTGTGCGGTCGCTCACGCAGTGTCGCTGTCCTCTTAACTTCTTTATTCGATTTCGTGAGTCTGTGTCTACCTTCACGACCACGCCTCCGAAAGCCAGGTGAGCAAGTCCAGGTGAGCCTGTAGCACAGAAAGAGGAGATCACGGTGGAAATGAAAGTAGAAATAATTACGCGTTTGGAGAAAGGCCAGACACCCATCATTCAGTGGGAAAGCATTAGGCTTCTGTCGCTCCACTACAGGGACAATCACAAAGGATAAAGTGAGAATAATGGACCGTGTGAAGGGCAGTGCTCCAATGAAAGCGTCAGTTATTTCCAAGCAGCATAGTGGATTCATTATTGAAACAGAAAAGCTTTTATTGATTTGGTTAGAAGATCAAAATAAAGGTACTCCTGCTAGCCTGGCGTCGATGCAACATTAGGCGAGTGTTAACTTTTAATATTCTTTTTTGAAATTTCTCCTGTCTCCCATCTAAACTTTTTGTATGAGTTTTTCTTTATATTCTGTTTGAATTAAAAGAAAGAGCACAGTAGTTTCTGCAACTGATTACAGTACAGGGATATTATTATTATTGTTACAGTATTAAACTGTATTATTATTATTACCAAGTACGAGCCATTATAGTACTGTTGTTTTATTAGTATTGCTGTATATGCACTGTTCATCAGAGATCCGAGTTACATACAAATCCGACCTAAAGACGTTCTCAGGAACATATTTCATCCATAACCGGGGACCGCCTGTATTTCATTTAACCAAATATACCCAAAGAAAGCGTTATCTTTTCAACATGACAAATACAAATTGTGATATTTTTTACATTCATTTTTTAAAACTGAGTCTCTGTAATTTAGTGTGCATTTTACTTATGGTACATCTTACATCAGACCGGCCACCTTTGAAGAGCTCAACAGCCCCATGCGGCAGCTGTATGGGACAGCGCAGTCCCGCAGCTCTGCCTCTTTGGCCTGTTTATGCTCTGGTTCTTGAACTTGACTGTGTTGGAATCATCAGGGCGGCGTAAACAGATGGTACTTGGGTCCCACGTCAGATATTGATAAACACTGGGTCTGAGAGCTGCTAGGGAATTGGGATTTCTAGAAGTTCTCCAGGTGATCCAGTGAGCAGAATCACTGCTCTGGAGACCTTATCCCTGGAGCCTCCTTACCAGTCTGGGAACGGTTGGGTGGTGGTTTTTTCAGGAGCTGCTCTTTCCAAGTCAGAACTGGCAGGCTTGCATTGGGTCTAATCTCTGTCTCCGTCCGTCTCTACCTCCCTCTCTCTCTCTCTCCCTCTCTCTCTCTCTCTCTCTCCCTCTTTCTCTCTCCTTCTCTCTCTTACACACACACACACACACACACACACACACACACCTGCCTGGGCCCAAGAAGCGTATGTTCATGTATGTTACCACTCAGATGTAGTGCTGATCCCAGCCTGACCAGATCATACCAAAAAATCAAAAAGATGAGCTGTACATTCTCAAAGAAGACTTAAGTTACAACAGAATTCTGGGACCAGAAACAAGCATCGGGCCTATTTCAAGTAAATGAAGACAGATATAACATTCTGATTGTGGACAGACTGTGAAGACAGATATAACACTCTGATTGAAAAGAGCAAACCAAGTCCTTTTGGAGGTCAGAAAAGCCCAGATTCCTGTGGTGCCTGTGAACAGCAGTAGACCCCACCAATCCCAGGACAGACATCTGCAACAGAGCTGGTCTGGGGTAGAACTCTAGAAGCCAGGTATATTTATCCCTAAAGCCCCTGCCAAATTCACCAATAACTCTAAGTGGTGCTGTGATCGATACCCCGCGAGACATTATTTCTTACATTAAAAAACAAACAGCTGTTAAATGCAGAACAAAACAAACTTTATCTGGAAATAAGTTCTTAGAAGCAAATTACCCAAGCGAGAGTCATTCTCTCCAACCTGAGACATTTTTTGAGTACCTGTTCTGAGTAAGTGATTATGTTAGTTTTTTGCAAACAAGAAAGGTAGTCTTTTTGTTAGGAAGCACAGATGCCGGAAGGGGGTACAAGATTTATCCACAAGTGCTTGCTAACTATCTGGTCTGTGCCAGGTTCTATGCTGAGAGCTGAGGATAGAATGTTGAGGACACAGTTCCCAACCACCAGAGCTTAAATGGCTAATCCACTGGCCGCAGCACTTGGCTAGAGTGTCTCCAGAACAGCCCTGGGTAGGTAGGGGATACTTCTTCCTAATACCCTCTGCTTGTAGGTTCCAGCTGAGGACAGTTTTTTGTCATCAAGAGTTTTTGCTAGAGGTCATTCAGATAATTGCTGCTGGTAGAAATGGTCTCCTGTTAGCAGTTATAAATAATGAAAATTCTGAATATCGAATGCATCCTTTACTTTCTTAATTTGAGATGTTATTTCTCTTTAATAGCATAGTAATGGGCCTCCTGTTATGACACCTAAGGACCCAACATCGCTTCAGTGATATTCCTGAAATAAAGTGTATAACCTGAAACAAATGAGAAAATATCAGGGAACAAAAAAAAAAAAAAAAGAGGGACATTCTAAAATTTACTGGCCAGTACTTTTCAAAAACGTCAAGGCCACGAAGGACAAAACTGAGAAATTGTTCCAAACTAAAGGAGACTAAAGACTAAAAAGATCTAACAACTAAATATAAGCAGAGATTCTGGATTGGATCTTGGGCCCAGGAAAAAAATTTTTTTACTTTTGCTACTGTGGTATTGTGGTAGATATATTGGTTTTCATCCACAGTCCCTGGCTGGTAACTCCCATAGCCCTTGTTACAGTCTTTTGTTACAGTGTTGGGTGTGTTAGGCCTCAGGAAACAGCGTCTCTCTGACCTCCTTCCTCAAAGCAGCATCCCAATCTCCTCCCCTTTCTGATTGTGGGTCATGAGACCCTCATTCCAGAGAGGGTCCGTCCCATACCCTGGAGGTGACATGATTGTTCACAAATAAAAACCCAAGATGGCTGGGTTCAGAGGGCTTCCCGATAGCTGAACACACGGGGAATCCTGGAGGTGGCGCCCAGGTGGAGCATTTCCATGCCCCTTCCCTCTACGCATCTCCTCGTCTGTATCCTTTGTAATATCCTTTATTGAAGTTTATAATAAACTTCAGTTTACAGTTTATAATAAACTGGTAAATGTAAGTAAATGTTTCCCTGAGTTCTGTGAGCTGCTCTAGCAAATTAATTGAACCAAAAGAGGAGGTCGTGGGAACCCCAACTTGAAGCTGGTCAGTCAGAAGTTCCAGAGGCCCAGACTTGTGTCCAGAGTGGGGGCAGTTTGGGGGACTGAGCCCTCACCCCGCGGGATCTCATGCTGTCTCCAGGTAGACAGTGTCAGAATTGAATCAGAGAACACCCCACTGGTGTCTGCTGTTTGGTGTGTGGGGGAAAAACCCCACATTTAATCACAGAAGTCTTTTTCTGTGTTGATTCTTGTGTTGTGAAAACAGGGGGAAAAACTCAGTTTGAGAGTTTTCCTGAAGCAGCTACAAAGGACATTAATGGTACGACTGGTAGATTTGAGTAAGGTCTGTAGATTAGATAATGTATCATATCAGTACACATTTTCTGATTTTGATAATTATACAGTTTTATACAAGAGACTGTTTTAAAAAAATAAACACGGAAGTCTAAAGAGGCATCTATCTGCAACTTTCAAATGATTCAGAACAACATATATAGAGAGGAAAAAATAAAACAAATGGAAAAATATTGACATTTGGGAAATCTGAGTGAAAGGGAACAAAAAATTCTTTGTACTTTTTTGCAACTCTTCTGAAAATCTAAAATTTTTTAAAAATAAAAACCTGGAGGAATATTTAATATTCACTCCGATAGTTAAGTATGTGCAACCCCAAAAAAGTCTTTTCTCTCAAATCACCTAAAATTACACATCAAACACATTTGAATGTGCTAAATGATACAATCGAGATATTGATTTTTTAATAAAAGAGTAAATACGACTTTAGGAAAAGGTAAAGCTACTGTTTTGTGTTATTAGGCAGAAAAGATTTTATTTCCTGGGAAAAGTGAAATTCTTCATGGTTAGTGTTCTGCTTTAAAGACCCTTGAAAGAAAGCAAAGAAATCAAGCAGGGAGTGGGCATATGTTTTCTTAGTTTGAGCTGGGGTTTAATTTCAACTTAGATTACCTGAAAGACTGTTCAGTCACCTAGAGATATTTCGTTGTTTCCAGCACCCTATTTTTCCAATTTGGTTTCTGTTCTTTCATTTTCTTAATCATATTCAACCCATTTGTTTTATAGTTTCTTTCAGATGGCTTTCTAGCTCAAGTTTTGGTGTGCTAATGCTTCGGTTTGTTGTTTGCAAACTCATTCTTGTCATTTCTTTTACCGTGAGCTGAGATTGTTTCGTAAGTGGGAAAATATCCAGTCCCATATAGTACTCGTAGTAGTAGTCCAAACCCTGATTGCATCTCCTGTGGGAGCTCCTCTCCTTTGCTTGTGGTCCAGGGGCTGGAAGGACTTGCCTTCAGTCAGCGTCATCTGCACATCCTCACCGAGCCCGCTCCTTCCTCACCCCTGGCTGCGCTGCTCCACTGGGGTTGCAGTGAGGTGAGGGCAGGAAACATCTCACATGTCTGGAATTGATCCCCTCTGACTCTTATAGATGTTTAAGCCATCTTTTTTTTTTTTTTTTTTTTTTTTTTTTGAGACAAAGTCTCTCTCTGTTGCCCAGACTAGAGTGCTGTGGCATCAGCCTTGCTCACAGCAATCTCCAACTCCTGGGCCCAAACGATCCTCCTGCCCCAGCCTCCTGAGTAGCTGGGACTACAGGCATGTGCCACCATGCCCAGCTAATTTTTTTATTTTTAGTAGAGATGGGGTCTTGCTCTTGCTCAGGCTGGTTTCGAACTCCTGAGCTCAAGTGATCCTCCTGCACTGGCCTCCCAGAGTGCTAGGAGTGCAGGCGTGAGCCGCCGCGCCCAGGCAAGCCACCTTTCAAATTAGTCCCTTCCTCAAATTCTTTGGAGACCTGTCACTGATTATCTCTCGAGGGCCAGCTCCACCAACTCCTGCTTGACTGCCCCTCACACTCTGGTTTCTATTGGTCCAACCCTCACAGACTGCTGTGAGGACCCCATCCAGGCAGCCCTTTTAAACCACGTTCTTGGCCGGGTGACGTGACTCACGCCTGTAATCCTAGCACTCTGGGAGGCTGAGGTGGAAAGATCACTTGAGCTCGGGAGTTCAAGCCCAGCCTGAGCAAGAGCGAGACCTCATCTCTACTAAAAATAGAAACAATTAGCAGTCATGGTGGCCCACGCCTGTGGTCCCAGCTACTTGGGAGGCTGAGGCAGGAGGATCGCTTAAGTCCAGGAGTTTGAGGTTGCTGTGGCCTAGGCTGATGCCACCACACGCTAGCCTGGGCGACAGAGTGAGACCCTCTCATTCATTCATAAACAAACAAGACACATTCCTTTTAAGATAAATATAGGCATCCAAGCACAGTGGCTCATGTCTGTGATCCCAGCACTTTGGGAGGCTGAGACAGGAGGATTACTTGAGGCCAGGAATTTGAGGTTGCAGTGAGCTATGATCATGCCACTACACTCTGGCCTGGGCGACAGAACAAGACCCAGTCTCTAAAAAAACAAAAAAGATAGCTATAGGCTGTCTTGATCCCAGCCTACTGGAAACATGTCCACATTCTTGGCCTCCACAGACCTTGAGGGAGCAGGCCATTTCTGGTGGTAATCACTTCTCCCTGTTCAGCAGAGCCAGCTAGCCAACATCTCTTGACTTGAGACTTTCCCACGAGCCTGGCACCTGCCTCTATGCCATCCATGCAGCTTACATTCCAGAACAGTTTGTAAAGTGGTCCCAGTGGAGAACCTTCTGCTTTCCTTCACTGGGCAGGCAGATGATGGTGGGGGAAATGTCCAGCACTCTAAAGCTTTTTCCAAAGATATTCTCTCATTTCCAATTTTTGGGGCTCTTCAACTTTGATCCATTATATAAAGATCCTCTAAGGAAGGACTAAGCACTCCAAAAGTGACTTTCTGGACACTACTTTTGCAAATACTGGGAAAGAAAAAAAAATTAAAAGCCAACAACCATATTTCCATTTGATACATACTGTTTATAGATCATAAGAAAAATCTATATTTTTAACTCTCTCAAGTCAGCAGACTTTTCCTACAAAAACCAATTCAGTTAAATAAAGAACTCTTGAAAAATCCCAGAGGAATATGAGAAAAAATATTGAAAATCTTAAGATCTGTCCATAAAAGGGTGTGATAGGAGATACCTCAGTGGTTTGAGCTTAACTCATTTCCTCTAAAGGTTAAGAAGTGGGGAACTTAAGATAGGCTGAATTCTCCGAAGGGGTTTGGCTGATATGCCATAAAATTCTTTAGGCCCCACAAGAATAAAGACTTACTATGTGCTACTAAAAGTCCTTAAAAACTTTCTGGCTCTTGCTGCCTGCTCCTTCGGAGGTAAGTGGAAACAATTTTAGGATGTAATGAATAGGGTAGCAATTTTCAGTCCTTACTGACAGTTTTGTATGTTCAGTTTCCTGTCATTTAAACAAACTTGGTGACTATCTCCCGTATTTTCTCTGCCAATCTTATTTTTAGCATTCAAGCATGCTGTTGACTAATTTTTGGCCCACTGTCCTTTGTGAATCCCCTACTCCACCTCCAACATTGCTTAACATTACTGGTAACTTAACATTGACCTACGTCCTCCTGCTCCACCTAGCCTGTCGCCTGGCTTCTTCTCTGTGGGCAACATCTCTTCTTGTACTCGTCTTTCGTTTCCTTGGTAGAAGAAACTTTTATCATACCTGTATGCTTATGCAAGATTTTTTTTTTTTTTTTTTTTTAGGCATGGTCTTGCTCTGTCACCCAGGCGGGGGATGCAGTGGCACTTTAATAGCTTTCTGCAGCCTGGGACTCCTAGGCTCAAGCGATCCTCCTCCCTCCAGCCTCCCAAAGTGCTAGGATTACAAGCATGAGCCACCATACAAGCTGATTTGTTCATTTTTGAATTTTATAAGTATCATACTGTACATAGTGAACTGGGACTGTTTTTTTCAGTCAACGTTATTAAAACTCAAACGTTACTGAGCTATAGTTGATACATTTTCTCTGCCGTGATTATGTCATTGGGTGAACTCAATTTATGTATCCGTTCTTTTAATGACCATTTCAAGGTCCCCAACCTTTTTGGCATCAGGGACCGGTTTCATGGAAGACAATTTTTCCACAAAAGGGGGTGGAGGTGGGAGGTGGGAATGGTTTTGGGATGATTCAAACGCATTACATTTATTGTGCACTTAAACCTCTCTGCTAATGATAATCTGTATTTGCAGCCACACCCAGCACTACCATGACCACCTCAGCTCCACCTCAACTCATCAGGCATTAGATTCTCATAAGGGGCGTGCAACCTAGACACCTCGCATGCGCAGTTTACAGTAGGATTCACGCTTCTATGAGAATCTAGTGCCACCCACCGCTTATCTGACAGGAGGTGGATCTCAGGCTGTGATGTGAGCGATGGGGAGGGGAGCAGCTGTAAATACAGATGAAGCTTTGCTAGCTAGCCTGCCGCTCACCTCCTGCTGTGCGGCCCGATTCCTAACAGGCCACGGACAGATACTGGTCTGTGGCCTGGGGCTTGGGGACCACAGGACATTTGGATTGCACCCAGTTTCTTGCTAATTCAAACAGTGCAGCTGCAAATATTTTTATCATTTCCTGGCATACGTGTTCAAGAGTTCTAAGAAATATACTCAGGAGGGAATTGCTGGGTTGTAGAGATGTGAATGTTCAACTTCACACGATGCCAAACTGTTTTCAAAAGGGATACTAAATTCCCGCCAGCAACGTGTGTAAAAGATCTCAATCCACCCCCATCTCGAACATTTGGTGTGGCTGAACTTTTAAATTATACTAATCGAATGGCTAAAAATGGCAAATATATCACATTGTGGTCTTGGTTTGCATTTCCCTGGTTAAATGTCTATTAGTGTATTAATTGGCCATATTATTTTCTCTTCTATGAAAATACCTGTTCAAAACCTATTTTTCTATTTGGGTTGTTTCTCCTTTTATTTGTAGTTCTTTATATATTCATGATACCAATCTTTTGTCAATCCTATGCACGTCTTGTCTCAGTTGTTTTTTCAACTTCAGGTAGTTTTCTTTCATGTAGTTGATAGAGATTCAGAATTTATCCACATTTTTCTTGTTAGTGCACTCTGTGCACATTTTAAGAGAGCTCTCTTTACATACACTTCAAAGTCAGCAAGTTAGTCATTGACATATTATGAACATGCTATAGTTTGCTATTAAGTCCTTCATCTGGAGTTGACTTTTATGTATGGCATGAAGAAAAATGCAAATGGCATTAAAAAAAATTCACAAAATCGTATGTATGTGTAACTTTTTCCTCAACACAGTAAAAGTTCTAAACAGCATCTGCTCCCAAACTAAATCAAGTTTATTAATGTGAAAATTTTGTTTTGATAAATAACTTCTACCCTTAATGTTCTATTTTGGGAAATATGATCTGTTGAGCAGATTCACGCTCTTGTTTTGCCAACTATCCTTCCAGCTTTAGAAATAGCTTTTTGGGGGCTCAAAATGTAGTCTTGCACATCCTATTTTCTCAAATATCATCTTTGTTCCCCCTCTCCCTAGACTTCTGTCGTGTGGACAATGTGCTGATGGAAGTTTTAGCTAAGAAAACTCATATTCCTGGTCTCCAAGCTAGTTTCCTTGAAATCGGGTGCTTGGGAATAGACATTTAAAACAAGTTTCCCTTAGGTAATTGTAAAGCATTAGAAATGAAAACTACTATTTAGAAAGAACATAGCCCCGAAATTTACAAATACCTGGATGTTTCTTAAATTCCTCATTTTGGTAACTCTGTACATGCTATTTTACCTCCATCTGGATCCCATTCTGCAATCTTGTCTCAAACATAAATCTCCGAGAAGCCTCTTCAACACTCAGAAGAGCAGCTGACCCAAACCAATAACCAATTTCAGAAAATGTAAGCACCTACTGAAATACTGATAGGGTTTAAGTTCTGGAATTAGGGTTAATTTAGTACTATCAAGTCTTTCACCACAATTAGACTAGTTAATTTTGGGCTTTCAGAAATCTCATGGAATGAACTCAAATATGAGCAAATATTCAGGTCTATGGAATTACCTAAGTTGATAACACTCTTAGTTTCTGCAACCTAAACACATATGCTTGCTTGTCCAGCATGGTTTGCCATCCTTAGAATCTGTTTAGGTCTCTTGACTTCTAAAGAGAGCTACAATAAGAATGTGATTGTTAAGTAACATAAAAGTATTTTATTAATGCAGAAAGGACCCAAGTCTAGCCATTTTCCAAGGGCCCGGTTTCAACCACCACTTTAAGACTGTATGTATTTCCAATCTACCCTATAATTTCCTATGTGATAAATAACATAATAGAGCAATTGATTTCTTGCCCTCTCCCTACAGGAATGTGTAGGACTATCTGGAAGCACATAGCACCAGGTAGTTGTCTATGTCTAACACATTACAGGCTCTCATGCAGTGATTATGATGCCCCTGCATCCAAAATTAAGTGTTCTCCCCTAATGAAGATTATGTAATAATCATTTAAATGATGCTGCCACTGCTGGAAAGTCTCAACAATTCTTGGATCTGCATCTAGAGCCTATGGATAGTTGACAGTTTCCCAAGTCATTTGAAGTTTCACTTTCCAATTGAGGTCTGACCACAAATAATCTGACTGCAGCTTACAAATTGGCCTTGACTAATTTTAAAATATGATTTGGGCCATGGCAGGACTGGTGATTATTTTGTGCAGAAAACAGGAAGAAAAATTGAGCCCCTATAATTAAGCCATTTAACACCTTTTCTCTTCTCTCATCCCTCCACCCCCCAATTTTCAGATTTTTATAGCATGAAAATAACAGAACTATTAACTGGAATAGTGAGGACCATAAGCCAGAGCTGCAGCAAAGTACATTCTTTTTGCCAATCACACTGCTGCTCCACTCTCCAACTCTAAAGTGGTTAATTCACTTTTTAAAAATAATTCCAATAGCCGGGCGCGGTGGCTCACGCCTGTAATCCTAGCACTCTGGGAGGCTGAGGTGGGCGGATCGTTCTGAGCTCAGGAGTTCGAGACCAGCCTGAGCAAGAGCGAGACCCCATCTCTACCCAAAAATAGAAAGAAATTAAT